>JAQGBH010007064.1:0-11567 GCA_034698265.1 Sminthurinus aureus
TAGCTTTCAATATCTTACATGATGCTTGTATATATGAAATCAAATATAAAATGCTATAAAATAAAGAATCAGACATATATTTGTAATATGTTATATTTATAGTGTTTTCTATTTTTTAATTTCTGTACCACAACAGGTTATGGATGTTACAGAAGATGAAGAAGAAGAAATTAAATTAGAAATAAATGTTCTAAAGAAATATTCTCATCATAGGTAATTATTATTTTTATAATATTATTATACTTTATTTTTGTCTCATTCATCATAGATCATAGTATGTGTTTGAAATCTTTTTCATTTTATGCATAGTACCATGTTTTGTACTTTAATATTTTTCATTTATTATATTTTAATATAGAAATATTGCAACATATTATGGAGCTTTTATCAAAAAGTCTCCACCTGGAAGAGATGATCAGCTATGGGTAAGTCATGTTTTTAGTTAGTATTCAAACTATTACGTAATCAACAACAACCCTATAGAATAGCCTAGATAATATAAAGCATGTGCCTATGCATGTATATAACATACGTCAAAACTATACACTGTATAATACATTTTGTTCTAAATAGTTATACACATTCATGGATGACAAATCCTCATAATTCTACGAATAATGCATATTATTATGTTTGATAAAACACAACACATGTATTAAAAAACTGTTTGTTTTTATTGGTATCTAATATCATGTTTCTCTTTAATGTTTTGGCTTGTTGTGCTTTTTTTTACAGCTTGTTATGGAGTATTGTGGAGCAGGAAGTATAACCGACTTAGTAAAATCGACCAGAGGGCAATCTCTAAAGGAAGAATGGATTGCGTATGTATGTAGAGAAATTCTTCGTGGTCTCGCTCATTTACATGCCAATAAAGTCATTCATAGAGATATCAAGGGACAAAATGTGCTGTTGACCGATAATGCAGAGGTCAAACTGGTTGATTTTGGAGTTAGTGCTCAATTAGACAGAACGATTGGTCGGAGAAATACATTCATAGGAACCCCTTATTGGATGGTATGAAATGACTCAAAATGATTCAAAATGTAATATACATGCATGTAAAACAAAATATATAGCTAAATTAGGTACTTAATGAAATTTCTTTTATATTCTATATTTTCATGTCCAATTAAATCTATCCAGGCACCTGAAGTAAGTTTAAAATGACATAATATTTGCTAGCATTTCTTCACAAGTTATAACTTAAATGTCACGTGTTTACTATTATAGTCGTATAATATGTCATCTTTTGTGTAACTTTGTGTTTCTCTTTGCTTTTTCCAGGTTATAGCATGCGATGAAAACCCAGAAGCTACATATGATAACAGGTAGGTATCCGATAATATTACTCTACTACAGACCATCATGAATAAATAAAATAAATTGTATACATTTTATATCAAAAGACTAATATTTATTATGAATTATTTAGGTCTGACCTGTGGTCATTGGGAATCACAGCCCTAGAAATGGCGGAGAGTCAACCTCCGTTGTGTGAAATGCATCCAATGCGGGCATTGTTTTTAATTCCTCGTAATCCTCCACCAAGACTAAAATCTAAACGTTGGTCAAAGCGATTTCATTCTTTTGTCGAAACAGTTCTGGTCAAGGTAAATTAATTTATTCTTGTATCTTCCATTTCTATGTATCTATACATATTACCCTTTTTAGATTTATCTATTCTAATGTTGTAGCTATTATAAGGTATTAGTTATTATGATGTTCATATTTTTGGTACTTGCAAGACTTTATACTTACATAAAAGATGCATATATATAAAGAAAGATTGCACTTTTCCGTACATAAACATTTTATGTATCATTGAGGTTGATAAAAGTGAGTGTATTGACATTTAAAATATCAATTTAGCTATATATACCTCTTTCTATAAATGTGCACTTCAGAGGAGTAAGAGAGGCAGTATTGATAAACAGTAAACAGTAAAACACAATGAAAGCATGGTAAAAATCTGTGATGGAACTATAACATAGATGATAAAGTACATAATAAGCTTTTATGGCTTATTTTGATGTTGTTATTAATAGGAAATGCATGTGTATACTAGATGAGATAGGGGAATTATCACTACATAATATTATCTCAAGATAACAAAGTTACACTACTTTAAAAATTTATTGATTGACATAATATTACAAGTTCTTCTAGTGTTTTTATGCATGAATCATAAATATATTATAATGCATGGTTATTGAAGAAGTCATTATACGGTCTACTAACATGTATATATTACAATAGATTGAATTGTACGTGATGAAGCATAATACCGTGAATGTTTTGAATTGGAATTCATGTATACCTTGTGTATTTGTAATAGTGTATCATAAAATGTTTTGTTTTTGTTTATATAATATTTAATGAGCAAACCACGTAGCGAGTTTGTAGTTGTATAGTATTTTTGTCAATTTGTCTTCCTTTCTTCAGGTTAATGGGCAAAAAAATAGTTAAAAAAGGTTATGTATATCTGGAGCATACTCATATCTATACACTCGTTAAGAAATGTATCATTAGAATAGCATGAAATGGCATAATATGCAATGTCATATTTTGTATCGATTTCATTTTTATTTTTTTGGAACTTGTTCAATATGATAATGATGATGATAGACATCGTTCTTCAAGTAATTTTTTTTTACATTTAGTGTCAAAACATGTCACAATAATATAGAAGATAGATATATTATTATGTACCATTTAAAATAAAGTTGAAAGAACTTTCAACTTTAAACACATCTTGTGGCTTCATTTTAACCCTATCTTGAGAAATTCAGTACAATGAATTTTGAACATGAAAAACATGAGTAAAGTATTCAAGATCCAATATTATATACTGTACTGACAAATGAGCAAATGACTAATAATTTGTATGTTTCTTTGATGATTTATTATAGGATTACACGCAACGTCCTCCTACTGAACAATTATTGAAACATCCTTTTATTCGGGATCAACCCACTGAGAGACAAGTTCGCATTCAATTGAAGGATCATATTGATAGGTGTAAAAAGCGACTCACACAACAGTCTAAAGCTGATAAGAGCAGGTAAATATAATAAAGCATTACAATATTATGATGATAATGCATGATTTAAGTTTAAGCTTGATTACTTGTATGGGGGAAAGGTAATAGGTTAAAGGTCTTACTAAAAAGTATGTTATTGAACTGGCCATACGTAAGTAGTAGAAATACTTGAAATATATTTCAATGCGTATATTTTTTTTTGTCTACAAAGGTTTTCAGATGAGGAAGATGAAGAGGAAGATGAAGAAGGGGGAAAAGCAGCAGAAGGAGATATTCCAAAACCTAAAGAAAATACTCTGCGTAGAAATTTCCAGGCACTTAAAGTTGAAGAACCTGGTCCACCATCCAGACCACCACTACCATCACGATTAATCGTTGTTCCAGATGCTTTACCCGCTCCTCCACAACGACCCCTTCCTCCAACACCCCGACAAAATCCTCTTGAATCAGAGGACGTTGAAGATGACGATGAAGAAGAAGTTGAATTTGTTCCAAAGAAACGTGAGTGTGCAATTTTATGTTAAACTATAATTAACTATTTTCAAAGTATGCTTAAGTACGAATATTATATTGTGTAAAATGAATAGGACGAAAACAAAATACTCCATAACTATGTGTGTGTGTATATATATATATATATATATATATATATACTGTATTAAGTAATGGCTTCTTATTCTGTTTCCATAAACAGGAAATGATGGTACCTTGTTAGCATCAGGTAAAATGGAATAACATAAAACATCAAATAAATAAAATATTATACAGTGCAATTTATACTGTACTGAAAATTTAATTTAGACATAAAGATTATTTATTAATTGGTTTTGTTTTGGTTTTCTAAAAAAAAACACATCAGATCCTCCAAGACCTTTGCCTGACAGTGGACCAACTCCTCCTGCATCATACAATTCACGTCCCTTGCCACCCACTCCTGAAGAAAGTCAAGTAAGTTTTTCTGTGGTTCTTTTTCTAAATGTACAAGATGCAATAGCCTTTCCTTATAGCTCTTTATACGGTTTTTAAGTTTTATTACTAATGAATTGGATGTATTGTTATTTTTATAGGGAACATTAGTCACCCGTCGTCTACCACGAGATGGGCCAAATCAAGGTCTTGGACATGGACCAAGAACGTCCGTACTTCCAGATCTTCTTCCTCAAAATTCAGATGCTGACGTGAGTCTTGTATTATTTATTGCTATTCTGTATTCTATATGTATATATGTACATCGTACAAATACTAACTGTATTGACTGTATTTTAACTTATTAAATCTAATCATGTTCACCATTTATCTTATACATATATGACATATATATATATGTATGTAAAACGTAATATCGTTGAAAAGTCCTGAATGTAAACGAAACAAAATTGTATTAAAATATTTACTAATACATTGACAATGTTATTTAATACATTCACAATCGCTTTCATAAATATTGGAATAACTGAAATTGAGGGTAAGAATCGATAATTTTGACTAAATGTGACACGTTATTGTACAGCTTCAGTTGTTTTGTTGTTGAGTTCTTTTGTAAATTTTCTTTAATTTTTAATTTGTTGAGTATAAGTTTGAATGTTGATTTATGTCGACTAAATTTGAGATATTAAGCAAGAGCAAAGAGTTGTTGTCAATTTTTTTTTTCAATTTGGTTTCGTTTGGTTTTCATTTTGGTCTGTCGTAATTCATGTTTTCATTTATTGATTGTTAATAATTGTTAATATAAAGTATACATTTATTGGCTATATTGTTTTACAAAGTATAAAGTATTAGACATTGCATAATAAAATTTTACTGCTAAATATAACTAATGAAAATTAATATGTAATACTTGATTTTTACTAAAGGTGGGACGTGAGCCTAGAGAAATTAGATCAACACAGATACCTCCATCCCACCCTCAAGCTCAAGTTGGTGCTGGTCCTAAACAAAGGTCTTTTATTACTTTTGGTTTTAATAATCAGATGGCTCAGTCATCCTCTGCCTCTTCGTCACCATCAAGACCTGCTGTAAATGTAAATGTGGAAGGTGTTGCACCTGCTCAAGGTAAATAAATTGTTTTGATTTTGGATTGTAGTATATATATATAGTATACAGTCCATTACTGTTTCGCTCAAAAAAACAAAACAAAAAACTTGTAAGTAATAGTTACAATAATGTAGATTCAAAATGAATGAATGTGTGGTTTTTTTTAAAGGTGGCGATACTCCTGAAATTCGCAAGTACAAGAAACGGTTCAATAGTGAAATTCTCTGTGCTGCTCTTTGGGGTGTTAACTTATTAATTGGAACTGAAAATGGACTGGTCTTGCTGGATAGATCGGGTCAAGGGAAAGTTTACCAGTTAATTAAAGGAAGGAGATTCCAACAAATGGAGGTAATTTAATAAATATATTATAACTATTATGTATTTCATTTGTTTAGAATATTTCCAACCTTTAAAAGCAACTGTAAACACAACATTTTATTGAAATTCATGCAGGTACTTGAAGGGCAAAATATTTTAGTGACAATCAGTGGAAAGAAAACTCGTGTTCGTGTGTATTATTTGTCGTGGCTAAAAGGGAAAATCTTAAGAACTGAAGGTGGAGAAGGTGAACGTAGAAACGGATATATCAATGTTGGAGAGCTTCAGGTTTGTTATTAAAGTTAATAAATACTAAGACATTGTTGTATGTTTTACATTACATTTGTATGTAATATTCGTATATATATGAAAGAACAAGCAATCCGTTTAAACCAATGTGGTGATTGAATCTTAAATTATTTTTTTTTTAAATAGGGAGCAACACATTTCAAGATTGTAAAATACGAGAGAATCAAGTTCCTAGTAATTGCATTACGGGATTCTATTGAGATTTACGGTAAGAATAACACATCAATAGCCAAATAAGTCCTCATTTATATAAATAATATAAGATTGGATTATAAAAGTATAAAATCATAAATAAATATTTCCATCATTTTTATAGCTTGGGCTCCGAAACCATACCACAAATTCATGGCTTTTAAGGTATAACTTTTAAATATTACATCATCAATCGATAGAATCACATGTTATCATGTACAACGTATAATATATCATAAGCTGGTTTTATTTAAAAAGCATTTTTGATTTTTTTGTAAAAGTGATATTTCATTTACATTTAATATATTGTTTGTTATACAGGCTTTCTCCGATTTATTGTACAAACCACTATTAGTCGATTTAACTGTTGAGGAAGGCTCTCGTCTTAAAGTCATTTATGGATCAGGTATAGTTCTTAAATGCTATGTTATTGAATTCATTAGAACATGTATTAGTAAAAATTGAAACTACTTCATCAGTTAGCATTAAGTCAGTAGATAATAACAACATATGTTGTGAATTATTACTATGCTTACAGCTCAGGGATTCCATGCAGTGGATCTGGATTCAGCTACAGTCTATGATCTCTACACTCCCAAGCATGTAAGTGAACATTGAATAATATGGAATTCATGTCTTTTATATACATGAAAACATCAATAAAAACTATTAAAATATTTCTAATGGTTTGCCTTTCTTTATCATAGAGTCAAGGACCAATTGTACCACATTGTATCGTAACTCTTCCTAATTCAAATGGATTACAACTTCTCCTCTGTTATGATAATGAAGGAGTTTATGTTTCAACCAGTGGAAAAGTAATTCAGTTTTATTTATATATTATAGTAGTTTTGGTTACAAAAGATTATTTTATAAATATAGTTATAAATATAAATATAATTCTTCCATTTTGTCAACCTTCATTGTGTGTTTCATGTATATATATGTTTAAATTTTTTTTTACAGATTTCAAAGTCAGTAGTACTTCAATGGGGTGAACTTCCTTCGTCAGTCGCATTTATTGGCACTGGCTCAATGGGATCTGTCATGGGATGGGGACAAAAAGCCATAGAAATTAGGTCTGTAGAAACTGGACATTTAGACGGAGTTTTCATGCACAAGAAGAGTCAACGCCTCAAGTTCCTCTGTGAAAGAAATGATAAAGTCTTTTTCTCCTCAGCTAAAGGTGGAGGAGCGAGTCAAATTTATTTTATGACTCTAAATAAACCAGGATTAGCCAACTGGTGAACGTGAAGCCAAAATTCAACAATATACAGATTATAAATTATACATAATAATAATAATATAACAAAGTTCATAAAGTGTAATGACGAGAAAAGGCTAATCAAGACCTGAAAACCTTGTGTGTATACAGTATAGTTATTTTTTGACATCAGTTAGTACTGCTACTATTATTATTATTTCGAAAAAATTATATTCTCCTCACGTCCTTTAAATATTTGGAAACAAGAGGAAAAAAAAGAAGAGCATAGTCAAAAGCAATAAGTGTCAAGATTAATACAATTACTTCCATATTGGATCAAGAATATTACCTTTAATATGTACTTTGAGGAAAACATCGCATCAACGGTACTGAATTATTACGTTTCGTTATACTTTATTTGTTATTTAATAATTATTCGGAAAGTTCATTGTTTTTTTTATTACAAACGTTCGGTTTTGAATCTACTTTCGTTACGAGTTACGACGCTATTATATATCTCAGTTAATCCGTATCAAGATGATATTCTATGCCATCTTTTGATGATCATTGTTAGAAAAGTGGTATTTGACTGTCAATGTACGGATGTAATTATCTGGGCTGACTTTTTTTTTTCTCTAAAACTTTTTATACTATATTTACAATAACATGAATTAAAATACATGTTTACTTCATTACGTTCTAGCAAACGGAGTATGGTATGAGAACTACTGATTGCATTATATTATTGCGATGAAATGAATTCAAAAACGGTTGTTTACAATTTACAATATTTGAAAATTGAACATATAATAGCAAAAATAGTAACTAGAACATTCTATAATATATATTCAGTACGTATGTTATTACATACATGAATTCTATTTCAAAGTAAATAGTTTTAAAATTAGCTGATAACAAGGATTTTTCACATGAAGTTTCTACATTTTGGATAGGAATAATTATTACAGTGCAAAAAAAACTGAAACTCAAAAGTATTTCTTTAATGCAATAATTGTACACTGGAGTAGGAAAAAACTAAATTGCCTATATATACATGATGAGGTCCTTATATACTTGAAATGTTCATGTACTCTTTTTGATACAAGATAAAACATAAAAAGTATCTATAAAATCTAATTGATAGGAATCCATCCTTTTATCTGTAAGAAAAAAAAACTACTGTTATTTTTTTGGTACAAATACTGCGTTTCGTACTACTTGAATCACTTGAATTCGCCTTCTATTTTAGATATAGTATATTGTTTTATTTTTTATGTTAATGAAGCTATATTATGTGTACTTTACATTTTGTTATGTTTATTAATATTATTATTAAGTACTAAATACGAATATCATATAATACTTTGTTTGT
Organism: Sminthurinus aureus; assembly: GCA_034698265.1. Lineage (NCBI taxonomy): Eukaryota > Metazoa > Arthropoda > Collembola > Symphypleona > Katiannidae > Sminthurinus > Sminthurinus aureus. Next base: position 8,470 of record JAQGBH010007064.1, read on the forward strand.
TTTTGATTCATTTATAGTCTTTCTTATACATTTGAAATTAAAATTTATTATAATATAGTGTTAAAAATTTACTATCGACTGATGAAAACATAATGAAATAGAAAATATTCAAATCCATTGAAGAGAGAGGTTGTGGGTGAAAGTAATCCAACTACATGAGTTTTTAACAAAAAAAAATAAATAAGAAATCTAACATTTTGAATACTTTGATGTTGACGAAGAAAAGAAAACAGTATAGTAAAACGTATGTAATACTTTTAATAGCTATTGCAGTAGTAATATTTTATTATTGTATGATAATAATATCATTATTATTATAAATGCTTGAACTGAAAACTGAAAAGGAAGTACTGCTAAACGTTTGTGTAGTATTTAGTATTTATATAAATATCCTGCTATATTGCTTTGAAAATACACATACGATTACAAAATATATTATAATATTATATATATAGTTGTTAATGCATGTATTTCTTCTGTTATACTGCATGCATGTAGCACATTAAATTTTGTCATTTTTTCTTATTCATGTTAAACGGACTAGATTTTGTGTTGTTTTGGTTTGTTATATGCACATAAAATACACTGTTTGCGCTAAATACCTAATACAATATAATATATATACTATTTGTATAAAAGAATATTATTATACTATTATATTGTAAGATTATTTTACTATCATTTGTTTTGTAATCAAGATAAATAAGAAGTATACTTTTTACGTTTGTGCTAAAATACTTTTTCACAAAAAAAAACTAAAGATTGATTTATTTATAGATACATAAAGTATACATAGATATATGAATGAATAGGAGAAACGAATGTTTACGAAAATATAATATATTATACATACATTCATAATATTATTATTGAATATTATTTCAAGAAATGAGTGTGTGTATTATATTGAGAGTAACTGAAAAGGGATATAAAATATTAAATACACATGATATAAATCCAGAAAGAAATTTAGATTTGATGTGTAATAAGTATAATACAAACGTATTATATTGTAGTATATAATATCGCTTTGTAAAACTGAAGTAAAAAAGGAAAAACATTGTCAAAAGCATTAAAAAAGCATATTATAATAGTAATGTATTATGGTAAGAGTTTGATGTAAGGAGAAACGTCGCGCTGACTTTTATTTCAATCCTATGCTAAATATATTTGTTAATTATATATAGTTATGATTTATTATGCTATTGCTCTGATATCGATACGACTACATAATATTGTATGTATATATATATATATATGCATACTTCGTAATTTTATGCTAAGTATAATATAGGTATAACATTACTGCACAAAAGCCATAAAATACTATTATATTGCTTTGTTGTAAAAAGATATATTATTGTATGAGATGATACTTTTATGTACATACAGTGTGAAAATCTGTTATATTCTCCATTTTCTCTCCTCTCGTGGTATTTTAATTATGATACATGTATAAACACACACAATACATAGCTATATATTTAAAAATTAAAAAAAAGTACTGCATATTATACAGTATACTATATATGAAACGATGCTCTGTATTAAAGAGTCTAATAATGATTTCAGAGGGACCTTTGGACTCTGTGTAAGTAAAAAGTGTGTACGTGAAGCGTGTATCATAATATTATGAATTATGAAGAATTTTATGAATACACACAAATGTATGTAATTTATAAAAAAAAAAAAGTACTTTGTTGTTCCACATAATTTAATTTATATACAGCATTTTTCAAGTTGTCTCTTTTGTATATTTACGATTATTTTACAATGACAAAATGCTATATAACAGTAATAAAAAGCTGGACAAACTGATTGATTGAAATTAAATCATCTCTAATGAAAAGTCAACATCTTTATTTAACTCCTTTTACCTATGGAAAATAGAAAATGATGCAGATTCAAGTATATTCTGCGTGTGCACATTGTATCGAGAGAATCGAGTGAAATTTCTTAAATTTCACATGTTTTCCCATCCTTGCACCATCATTATTTAGACGTTCAAAAGTTAAATCATATATACATACCTAATACCTAATACATAACTCTTTAGAGATTAGAAAATGCATTATTAACATGGCTTCTGAGTTTTCAAGTTTTGTTGATTTCCAGTCAATCTAAAGTACATTTTAATGCTTATAATATACGTCCTTTATAATCATTTGTATAATCCATTACACACAGATGGATGGGTAATACTTTTTCTGTCTGATATCGTGACTGATTAAATCTGCACATGAAACTGCTGAAGAAGGGATGCTTCATACTTTTAGTGTTTTTGTCATTAGTACTTATTTGCGTTCTTAATGGTTACTTCTTGATGTGCTTTATATCGTATATCTTGCGTATATTATCTGTTAGACTACTACTGATGTTTATTTTGAATGACAAAGGAAAACATTAGTCACAGAAGCCAGTGGCATTCTTTATTTTGTTCCGTGGAACTTCACGCGGATGCTATGTTTTGTCATCATCTTTGATTGAACGTTAAATGTTATAACCATCAGCAGTGCAAAAAAATGTATCAGAATTCACGCCGTGTGTAGCTTATACTCGTAAGCCATACATACATATACAGATATGTACACAAAGTAAGAGACGAATCTTAAATGCCCATATGCATAATATAGTTTTTGCAATTTCCCAGTACTTTTTTCAGAAATTATTTACCTTGAGAATCTTCATTTTTTTCACTTTGTCCTTTGGCATTTTTTTGTTCAGTTTTTTCTTAGAGTACAAAATATAAGATGCTATATGCTGTATTACGTACTCTAACAGGGTTTTGAATGGATCAAAATTTTACGTGCATGCAAATAGACGCGTATTCATATCATAATAGGAGAGCCAAAATACCCCATCAAAATTTCGCATTCAAAGTAAAGCAGCCATATTGAACTGATTAGTAACACTATGGAATTTAGGATGCACAATAATATTGGAAACAGAAAACTACAACACACGACATAATACAATGTAAATGTATCTCATCTTTCATCATTGAAAATTAGAAAGTTGTACATGTCACGGTATAATAATAACAACCATAATAATATGATAATAACATAATAATATATTATGATGTACACAAGCTAGGG
>JAQGBH010007065.1:0-11565 GCA_034698265.1 Sminthurinus aureus
CCCACCTGGTGGCCGGAGCGGCTCACAAACTCCCGTGAGTTTGTGACTCCACAATATACAATACAATACAATACAATGCGTGGAACAATAACTTTACCAAAAAGATAACAGGAACAACTCTCTCAATCAAAACCCTTGGATGGAGTAAGCAAACGTAGAGGATGTATTCTCTTAAGTTCATTTTCCCTTTTCCTTCCTAAATATAAAAAACAAAATGCAATTACTTACACACATAAACTGTACATAATGAATATTCACTACAACACCAATTTAAGAAACACATCTTGTTACATATGTATATATATATTATAGATTACAACATTGTTTGCGTAGCCATGTATTACATTTTACTTTATATTATAATATACTGTAACATAAATGATAAATAAAAAATCGAATGCTCTTAGTAGTCTAGTAGTTTATCATTCAAACATTAAACCCAAAAAGCGTATAATATAATATATAAAAATTATACACAAATGTACCTTATCAAAAAGCTCAAAGAGGCTCTGTAATTGAGATACAACATCTATACCGACAGTGCTGGCGAATTCATTTATATCCATTTCCCAGCTTTCATTTTCTTCATTCATTTTCTTTTTGATTATTAGCAAATCTGACGAGTTTTGAGTTAAACTACAAAAAAGATTGCAAAATTTTACATTTAAAATACCACAACATACATTGATAAAGTTTTATGAATTTGAAATTTTATCATGAAAAATCTTCACAAATGACTGAAAGTTAACAAGTGTTTATAAAGTTTGTTATCATTGTATGTCTCACAACCCTTTGTGGTGTGTTGCAAAGTATTATAAAATACGTTATATAATTACACTGAAATGTGTAGTCTTTTTTTTAAAAACCTTAAACGCATTTTTCTATACTTTTCTATTTTTAGTACTAAACTTACTTTAGTTTTTGGCGCAACTTCCAAACTACATCGAGGCGATTACGTAAAGGGGAAGTAGACTGCATCTTCTCCATTTGCACACCATCTTCAAATGCATAATCCACAGATGGGACTCCTAAAGCATTTGCCATGACTTGTTGTACATTTTTTGCAAATAAGGTAGTATCTTGTTTTTCTTCCTCAGTAGGAGTATATACAGGGAGGTATTCAAGTTCTAGATAGTTATGAAATTGGGCTATTGTATAGTAAAACGACTTTAGCGCTGGAACTCCATCAAACGTCCATGTTATACTATCTAGGCGATTTGGGTATTTCAAGACGACGGGCTGCACAGGAGTCCCCGGGGCGAATGCTCCTGGTTTGAACGATATTATACAGGAACGATTTGTACAAGTGCCCTCGGGGAAAATGAAAATCTAAAGGAATAGAAAATCCCAATCTCAATTATATAATAAGAACTGCTATGACTCATCCCCTATTAGGAAATATGGAAAAATAGGTTGATATATTTACATGGAATTTATTTTGTACCTGTGGCCAATCTTCTTCCGACTGAGCCCTTTTGTGTATTTCTTGCTTTGACACATGTCTTGATTGTGAATTTTCTCTTGATACATACACAGGTTGAGTCATGTCGACTAGTTTCCCAAAAAATGGTACGCTCCTTACACTCGATTTTGCCACTACACTTGGGGCGCCCATCAATATCAGTGGAAAAGCATCAAATAGAGAAGAGTGCGAAGCAACGACTAGAACAGGCGCCTGTTGCCTTGTTGCTTTTTTACCTTTAAGTATGTATGAGTGGAAAAACAGTACATTTTAATATTCATGTTATATTTTACATAAAAGTCTTTTGTTATACACACATAATATTATGATTTAATTGCATTTTATATTCATTAAAACGTGTTCTATTCTTGTACAAGGAACATTTGTATCTATTTGTAAATAAAATTTTTACATGTCAGTAGTTCATACCTTTTATTTTTACCCAATGAAATCCACAGAAAAAGAAGAGGGTCCTCATGACACATCTGGCAATAAACCATCTTATTCCTCTAGATATAGTAAAAAAAAGTTACAAAACAAATAAGTAGTAAGTACACAAAATGTATCACAACAAATAATATAAAGACAAAACAAGATCATCCATAATCCATAATACAAAGATTTATGGCATGTATGTATTAAGTAGTATAATATGTGGTACAGTGTAATGCCATTTAGGTCTCGCTCAGAATTATTATTATTATCTAACAGGATGTTCTTTTTTGAGGACTACAAATACTGTGCATATATTATACTAAAATGGTCAATACAATTTCCTTCGTTATCCCTTACCCTAAACTAAAAACTAAAAAGATAAAGGATATTTATAGATTAAAGATCAAAGTTCTTGCATACATGTATGTATAACAATGTCTTTGGATTCGTAATATATGTAAGTTGAAGAAACTATACGTGCCAAGTTATGGGTAATGACACCCATCTTATTATCTATTTATATATGGTATGGTATCAAACATTTTATCAATATCTCACAACTTCTACAAATGACTTTCTTCTTTCTAATATAATATTACACCCACGGATACGAAAATAAGTCAGTTTATCCTCTTTTTTTTTGAAAAACTATATTGACCGAGTTAATAAAAACATTAACGGATATGACATTCGATTCGGAAGGTTTATCCTACATGACATAATACATTATTTAATGGGTAATAAATACTGCTCTAAACCTGATTTCAATTGTCGATCACGTAATGTTTCTAGTTATCTTTTTTTATGCCGAAAACCTCAGTTTCCCTGTGCTCCGTGCTCAAATAATAATATTATAATCTTATAAACGTACCTTCTCCATGTTGATAAAGGCTTAGATTGAATTTCTTCAAATGTTAAGCCCACAGTTCCAATTTGAGCAAGTAACCACGCAACAAAGAGGCAAAGAAATATTCCAATGACACGCACTGGGCATAATAATATAGTGCAAAATGCAATCTGGAAATTAAATTAAAAAATAAACAACTTGTTTATTATTCAACGAATCATCAGAATATAAAATGTATGTATGCTGAAACACATTTGCTTCTACCGTATTTTATAGATTACATTATTTATCACTTGTTCGTGTAAATGGAATAAAAAAGGCTTCATAATTGTACTGAATATTATATATATATAAATAAACAAAACAGTAGAAGCCAAATTAATAGTCTGGTGTGTATTGTGTAAAGACAAACAGACGGTAAAATATTTAAAATATTTTGTTCCACAAACAAAATACCTGATTTAAGCATAACGATGTGAAATTTATAAGCATTTGTTTTAGTTCTCATTGTGTTGACAAAATTATTATTATTATTATTAGAACCAATAAAAGATCAAAAATACTCGAAAAACAACCGTAATATATTATACAACATAGGCATACAATATACATATACTATATGTACAAAACATCAAAACACGGAATGAATTAAACTACATACCTTGAGTTTATCAAACCATGTCAGATGTACACGATGAAAAAATGGATTTAATGGTGGTTTGGCTCCACATGGTTTTTCTGAATCCTTTGACACTTCTGTCTTGAATGAATCCCAGAATTCTTCAGTTTCAATTTCACAATCAGATTCACTATTAGTTTTGTCTGCTTCCGTTTCGTGAGATGATTTAGTACTCAAAGAGTCATCAAATGTAACAGTTTCAACGTCTTTTGGTTTTGTTATTTTTTCGTAATTTTTTCTTAGAGCTTCTAAAGCATGAGGACTTAAAAAATGATCCGGAAGCCATTCAAACCACGGACGATTCGAGTCATCAACATGTTGTGAAATTACATCGTCTATATTTAATTCCCCCCCATCATTATCATCATTTCTACCATTTCGTGGGAACCGATTCAATGGAAATCCTGGTCGGATGTTATTGAAGCTATTTTCATAGATTCTCCATAATGAAGTATTTTTCAAATTCAAGTTTAAATTAAGATTCAAATTAAGGTTGTTCCAATAGTTTAATCCAAGGGATGGTAATGAGAAAAAGTCTCGTTCTCGTTGCATTTCAAAATCTGCTTCATTATACACATCATTATCCGACGAATCTGGATCAATTTCACTGTAGCTATTATGATCTAAAGCCGTTTTTGGATTAATGTCAATTTTTTCTGGTTGCTCAACTAGAATCTGAAAGAAGAATAGAAAAAAAAACACATCCATTAATCAAATACCAATAATTAAAAGCCCTAAACTTTTTTAAAAAAAAAAACAATTGCTTGCTCATGTATATACAAGATGATTATACTAATTTCATCATAATATTTTATACTGTTTATTTTTACACGACTTTTTACTTTTACAGGACAAGAAATTTAAAAATATAACTCTTATATACTATAAGTATTCTAAAAAAACTAGTATTGTGTCAAACCATGTGTAACTTATATATGGTCTAAAATTGCTATTTGACAAACTAAATCAGCTTTGTCGCATAAAAGGATACTAACACACAGATACACAGACGTACTTATATCAGTACAGTGTCCCGTTTTTTTTATTGAGTATCTTCAATACTACGAATACTGCTTAAAAGCAAAAGAAATAAGCAATACAATTTAAATGAACTCTGTGTAGGTCAAAATAAAAATGATTCATCACATACTTATACACCTGGCTATTGATTTTTTTCGTCTGTCTCCTCACCTTAATTCTCAAACTATACAAGCCAAGCGTAGACATATTATTCCTAAATCCTAAACCTACATAATATACCGGTAGAACATGTACATTGTACACTGTACATATACTAGGATACGTACTCGCACATTTTAATAAATCATCCATGTATAACTTTCAGAATAGCTTCGAAAATCAATACATAAATAATAGCAACGTATTCCTGTACATATATATTTATAAGTGGATAGATAGATATGCTTCTTTTTGCATAATATCAGAAATTGCTTCCTAATCGAACCATCAAAAAAGTCAAAGACACCTTGATACATAAATATTTAGACAAACTCATAATATTATACATCATGAGGAAGCAGAATCTTTTTTGCTAGTTTTCTTGAAATATTTCATACCATGATATTTTGTTGTGTACTACACACTACACTGTGTAGTCTACACACCATGTACATTTTGTAGCGTAGTATAATTTTTCCCTTTTGTAACGAGTCTGTGTTTATAGTGTTCACTATGAATGATACCCTTTAACATAAACTACGCATTACATACGATATACGATATAAGGTCAAAGGCTGAATGATTTACAGAGTTCAAAATAAAACTTATTTTTTAGATAATACTCTCAATATTTTATTTTGCGTTAGCATTATATATATATGTAGATCTATACTGAAAATTAGGAGTATAATATAATGTATATAATGCATAGTAACAACTACATACATAATTGTTAAGCGTAACTTTAACAGTTACAATATCCAGAAAAGTGTTTTTACATACAAAAGCACCCGTACTTTTTATGTAAAACTACAATCGTCGATATAAGCTATAGTGAATATACATGAATCAAAATATACTTATATTATTATTATAATGATGACCATACAATCTAGACTCTATTCATGAACTTAAAAATAACATCCTTGGTCAACCCGTAGTGTACTAAGTATAACTAAAGTAAGCTGACACACGTTGTTATCATAAAATACCCAACTATACATTACACTTTGTGAAATTAGAAAAAGTTGTTTTTATTTGGTCTCATGCCGAAACAGTGGCTACTACAATATATATATATATATATATATATAGGACAATTCCCTAACTACCTTTTTGCAATTACATATGTGTGCCTCTGCATAAAATTTGCTTGGATGCTTGAATTCTTAAAAAGATTAATAAAAAAAAACATATAACAGCTAGAGCAATGTATTCATTACTTTCAAAAATGTTTTTCTGAACTCTTTGTTATGTTGTATTCATGATTCTCATGATTCCAATAGTTCATCACAATCTAAAAATGTGGACTGCCAATTGCACATCCATATATAGATATGTCATATTTTTAACAGTTTCAAATAACTTTCTTGTGTTGATTGTAATTACACCCATCTATGAAATCGATTCAATGTTATGTTATGTTTAACCCTATGCCTTCTTCTGGAAACCACTAAACTTATAACAAAACAGTATTGACAATAAAAAGCTACAATTCAAGTCAACCCCATTTACATGTTTACAAACAAACGTCCCAGTCAATTGTAACCGGCGAGGAAACGGCTTTTTACTATAAGTAATATATGTGTGCCACTTTTTTTCACATCATTATCCTTTCGTAAAACCAAAATTTCGTTTCGTTTTGTAAAAATTATTTTGGTAAAAAACCAAAACGCAGTACTCGTTTGAGGACGACAAGAGGGCACAAACAGGAAACCTCTACTATAATCGAACTTTAAAAAACGAATGATTGGATACAAAACATATAACTATATAGTTTTAGTAAAATTGGAAAATAAAGTAAAATAAAAACTCACCATTTTGATAAGAAAATGTATATTTTTCCAGCAAAAATTTGTCAAAATCCCCCTGTCGCGTCAAGAACCAGTAGAGCACTATTGACTGTTTTGTATACTCTTCGACTCGTCTCTCATTCCAGTTGTAAAAATGATTGTTTTTATTATAGTTTATAGGCTATAGCATCTATTGTTCTACCATAATAATATTATATTAATTATAGTCACTCGCTCATAAAATCATATACACAAATAAATTAGCCCGAATGTCAATAATCATGACACTGTAATGGAGAGCAAAAAAAACACAGCCCTCTTTTAAGTATTTAAATCACAAATCAAATTCTAAACATAATCAAAATTACATGTATAGGTATTTAAATGTTTTAAAGTTTTTTAAGTATGCCAAGTGACGGAGATGACACCAGATAAAATGAATATTACATATATGTATGTAAACAAATGACACAAATTTTGTGTTTTAAATAAAAACCAAAAACACTAGAATTAAGAGTAAAACAAATTCTTTATACTATTTAATAAATAGTATTTATAAGCGTTAAACGTGTTAAATACTATAAAACTGGAACTTCTGTACGTCTGTACATATACAATATAAGTAAATGTCTATCCGCATTTAATACACGTCATTTTTGAAAATTCACCATGAATATTTTATTCATTGAATAATGAATAATGTTCATTTTTATTATATTAATAGCTGTTGTTATTTATTTTTTATTGCGTCATCAAAATATTTCTAATTTTTGTAACTCCACTGCTATAAACGTGAACTAAAGATGACTATAATGACTAACACGAATTACTGTTTACTGCAAGTAAACAGTAAACAAATACATAATTATTAGTTATACGTTTTTTTTGTTGTATTTTTGTGTGTCTGAAGTTTAGAGTCTAAACTGAAAAATGAAAAATAAAAGTCACTCAACTGAACTAAAGTCTTAAGTCTCTGTAGTCTAAAACGGATACTAAATATAATCAAAAACTGATTCACTAATATATGAACGACCCACATGTAACACGAGTATTAATTAAGAAAATGTCAATGGTTAATAATAATTTAATACTTTTAGTTTTTTAATTTAATACACAATTTATGATTTGTTTGTAGTAGCAACAACTTAAGGATTTGTTTTCAGCAGAAAGGAAATCATATCACTTGAAAAACTCACTGAGTATGCTATGCACTAAAACCATAATGCATAATAATAATATTGTAAGTAGGTATGTGAGAAAAAAATAGAGTTGTGAACAAAAAATACGGTATGATACTTGCTGTACATATGTGCATGAGTATTACTCACTTTCTGCTTTTCAATTTAAATAAAGTATGTTTATGTTTTATCATCATTATTATTATACTATATACTATATTATTATGGTTATCCTTTTAATATTATTATGCTACTTACCCTTACCTCTATACTGATGGAAACTTTCATATTATAATAATATGTACTAGGACTTTTCCATTTGATGATCGGAATAATTTATATACCATATATATATACATTATACATGTGATTATTGCACCAATAATTAAGTAGGGCCTACATCTCTTCGATCGAACATCCCCTACAATTGAAGAAGATGAAGAAAAAGAAAAAGAACCTGAGGAATCCGATGAAGAAGAAGTTTCTTTATCTCCTTTGAATTTTAATACTATGAGAGATGATGTAGGATTGTACGATAGTAAATAGAAAATAATAGAGATCGCCTACCAATCCCGGCTAGTTTTGTCTCCGTGAAGTGTTTGAAGAATGGCATAGTAGAGGCAAGAGAATCAGCTCCGCATACTCCCAAAGGATCATCTTTCTTTCCTACATTGTATTCAATATTTGTATTGTACCCGTACGGTTTGTTTTCAACTTTTTTGATGTATTCGTCCCATTCCTTCACAGTGGTGTTGTCGTTCCAAACGAACTCTAAAAGTTAAAATAAAGTTATAAAATAAATACAAAACTAAATTGTTCACATGTACAAACTTCTTTTTCTTTTTATTATTTATGTTTTATATTAATTATTCGATATAATTTGTTATAAATAAAAAACATATACAAAAAAATTTATATATTAAATATTATACCTTCTTTGTGATAATCCTTAATATAGCCAGCATCTTCTGGTGTTTTATCAATAAAAGTTTCATCAATAACTTTTAGGTACAATTTATTCAGTTCTTCTGCATGAGGACGGGTTGATCGTTCTAGTTTCTTAATCATGTAGTCCCAATCATTAAAATCAAACTCATTAAAATTAGTCTGGGTGATGGATGATAATGTCTTGAGCTTGTGCTTTTCCGGGTCGCCAAAGTCAATTCCTGCTGCTCCTAGAAGCGTTTCATTAAACTTCCATCTAACAACATTGGAACCGGTTTTAGTGGGTTTGTAATTGAGATCATTCCAATGAGGACCAAGTTCTCTTGCTACTCCTGTGACAAGACGAGCCTTTTGCTGAAGGTCTAACCTAAGTTCTCCATAAACATAGGTCTTTCCAGCTGCTTTATGATCATTATGGAAATCCAATATTTTGCCGTGAGATCCATCCCAATTTAATTCTTCAGCTTCAATTATTGTGGGTGTGTCGTTGAAGTGGTCCTTAAATAGACTAAAACAAAACATTGAGAAACAAAAATTAATACATGGAATATTAAGTACAAATATATATTTTAATCATTAAATAATAAACTTAAAATGAAACACTTAAATAAAATAAATTCTTTTATTTAATAATTAATAATAAATACTATTAATACCTAGTAACACCAAGAGAATATTCATCTCTTCGACAAAAAATGCACCCTTCAGCTATCGATGAGTTGAGGGGGCTGCAGTTGTGATTCTTTTTCCTCTGAGGGTTAAGTTCACAGTTGACACCTCTGCAATTAATGACTTGATTTGAGCAGCTGATGTGAATGTGATGACCCCTTTTTGCGCACTTGATTGCGGCTGGCTTATCTTCATGTGGCCGCCAAATTCCATCCTCATGGAGCAGGCAGAGACAACACTTAGTAGTAGCTAAAAAAAATCAAAATAAAAAAATTAAAAGCCAGAGGATGTATGCATGCAAGAAAAAAAAGTATTTTTAATAATTAAAAAAACAAGAGTCTCATTTAAGAATCCTCTTGACCTGGTCTCATTTAAGAATCCCAGGATTTTCCAAAAACAAGAGTCTCATTTAAGAATCCTCTTGACCTGGTCTCATTTAAGAATCCCAGGATTTACCACCAAAGAAAATAAAAAAATTTGTACTTACTATCATATTCGACGTTGTCTATAATTATTTGTTCAGGAGTAGAATCCTGAACAAATGCTTCTTCTTCTTCCTCTTCTTCATCTTGAATTATATAGGGTGGTCCTACAAGAAGAAAGACAATTATAAAATTTAATATTATGAAATAAATATTAATACTTTTATTGATATTAGAAAACTAAAATTAAAATGAAAAAACAAAAATTATAATACAAAATGTCTTTAGTATTATGCATTGCTATAACAAGTAATACTTATTATTATTGTTGTTTTTGTTTATTGAAAAAAAAGAATAAAACAAAAAACAGTAACTTACTTGGTCTTGCTTTCGGTGGTGACTCATCTTTCTTTGTCTCTTTCTTCTTTCCCGAATCTCCTCCCCCTAAAAAAATAATAAATGCACAAAAATAATACTAAAATGTGAACAAATTATTTTTATTATTATACAAAAAAATCAAATTATCCACAATAAAAAGTACGAATTTTAGTAAAATAGATACTTGCCTTTATTCTTAGACCCAGTCTTCCGTCCTGTTAAAAAAAACACGATGACACAACGTATCCATAATAATATAATGTGTAAATATAAAATATAAACATAAAATACAAGTATTATACTATTTTACTTTTAAAATCAAAATATATTTTTATTATACAAGTAGTATGTTTAAATAGATTGTAATAATTACCTCTCCTTTTCTTTGCTGGAGTTTCTATAGATGAACTCTGTTCGTCTTCTCCTCCTAAAAAAATAATAAAAAATTTTAAGTTATCTCTCTTAATAATAATAATAAAAATATAAATTGGAAAATAAATTTGTTTTTTTAATAATTAAATTTTATATTAATTCCTTAATTATTATATTATACACACACCTTCTGGAGAAGGATCCATATATTGGACATGAGGGCTATCCGGAGATATAGCCATAGGTACTGGAGGTATAGCTATAGAGAAAAATTGAAAAAGAAAACAAAACCATTAATAACAACCTCAACAAAAGCAACATGATAATATTTATGACACTATTTCAAGCAACAATTAAAATGAAACAAAACACAAAGATATAAATAAAATAATATACCTGCATTAGATTCATCTGACACATCAACCATGGGAAAATCTTGAGGAACAACAGGTGGATGTTCTGTCAATATAAAAAAAAATGAAAAGTCCCCAAAATGTAAAAAACTTTTTTTAAATAATACAAAAGGTAAAAAAAAACTAATAGCAAAATATTATGTATTACTGTATTTTGTACCATTTCCCCTTCTGCTTGTGGTATCAAGCCAAAATGTGAAAGAAATGAAGCTTTCTTGGATCCATCTCCTTCTCCTTCCCCTTCTGGTTCCATAATACCTAAAACAAAAAAGTAAACAAACACAAACAATGAAAACACTCTCGTATAATATTAAAAATTAATATTTAAAACTTAAAATGCACAGTTTTATATTTTTAATGCATAACACACATAAACAAAATGAAAAAAAAGCAAAACATTTCTGATTGTAAAGTGTATATGTATATATGTACATATAAGTATATCGTAATGCTATATTTTGTAACACATTTCTTACCTCTGAGTTGGAAATTTTCTTGGCACAAACCTATTTACTTAGTTATAGGAGGTCAAGATGTACTTAATGACACTAGAAACACTTAGGTAAATATTAATTAATCAAGAAAAAAATTAAAAATAAAAATGAACTTATTTTGGACAATTTCTCCAAAGGAAAATCCGGATCCACTAATTTGAATTTTCCCGCCACTCCCAAGGGCATCTCCATATGCTATAGGATATGCACGTACATTGTATTTACGCATATACTAATGCACTAGTATGTACTTATGTATTATGATAGTATAATATTATAAATGCCTTTAATAATATTTA
>JAQGBH010007066.1:0-11563 GCA_034698265.1 Sminthurinus aureus
GTTTCACCTCCAAATCTCAAAATAATTTTATGAATTTTTTATTTCAAAAACCACAGGTCTGAAATAAATTGGCTCATATATACATATTACAGATTACAGATATACATTGTATTATGGTAAATAGAAAAATTTGACATGTTCAAGATTCAAGTCCAAACGGTTAGATTTGAGACTTTGGACTTGAGGCTTTTGACTGTCGTTCCACCTCATGAAAATTTCTATAATATTCAAAGGCACATGCTTTAAATGAGAGACTCTTAAGCCGTCAAAATAATTGAAAATATGATAGATAGACACTAAATATGCACACAACACACATGATATTATAGCATGATATGAGTTGACTTACGTGGTGCATGAAGAATAAAGATTAGGTTTAAAAAAGAAGCAATTTTTTCATATTATGTGTGCATAACTTGTACATCTATCACAACTTTATTTAAAATTC
This sequence comes from Sminthurinus aureus, assembly GCA_034698265.1. NCBI lineage: Eukaryota > Metazoa > Arthropoda > Collembola > Symphypleona > Katiannidae > Sminthurinus > Sminthurinus aureus. Next base: position 449 of record JAQGBH010007066.1, read on the forward strand.
TTGTGATTATTCTTCCTTGTACAAAATTCTTGATTTCTGATAAAAATTCAGCATAATATAGCCTACATTTTGTAGTTTGTAGGAAAATGACTGTGACACATGAAATTATTTTGGGTTTGACTTTAAACATTTGGTAAGTTTTGGGGGTCGCCAAGAACCAAGAAAATTGATAAAAATGAAACGTTTCCATCATCTTCATTTCTTTGTTCTTTTTATCTTGATTTGTGAATAGAAACACCGTGACGTACGGATACATCTTGAATCTTTAAATAAAGCATCTCTCTTCAAAGAGCAAACAGTTCCATCGTTACAATTCAGAATTCATAGATCATATATATGTAGTATAAAAATTCATTTTCAAATCAACGGCATGAAAATTGGGTCAGTTGTTATTACAAAAGTATAATAAAGGATTTTAAATCCTGAATCTAAATCTGAATTTTATCAGTTTTTTCCATCGACTGAGTTGTAGGTTGTAGCTCATGATACAGTTTCCAACAGTGCCCCTCAGGAGGTGTCAAATGGATTATGATTGTGATTACGACTTTTGACTTTGTCATTCCCAGTCTCAATGAAACCATCGCTTGTGTCTACAAATGTTTTGTCTTCCTCGTCCATGTTAATTTTCTTTAAACTGTACACATACATAGTGCATTCATTTCTGGACTCGAGACTCTAGAATCTAGACTCTGGACTGTTCTGTGTTTAAAGTTTGTTTTCTATTTCCTGCTGCTGATTGCTGATACAAGCTAAAAAATTAAAATGCGTGGAAGTCTCGACAAGTGGATAAAATTTGGTTTAATTTCCTTATTTGTGTTTAACTTTATGTGTTCAGTTTGTGCGGGTTCAAATTACATGATTCGGAGCAAGAGCAATCGTCGTTCAAACAGTGGCAAGTCAAACAGTGCAAATAAAACGGAACTCAAACGTGTTACTTTATCCAGTCGAGGGGATGACAGTACAATGATTACAAGTATTGAAAGACCTCCGACTACTAAAGACAGAATCAGTAAAAATAAAGAGAAAAGCGTTGGAAATGACAAGGAAAACCTGCCTGTTGTCATTTCACTAGTTCCATCTAAAAATAAGGATAAAGACAGTAAAATTATGAGCAAGAAAAAATTTGACTTTGGAAAGTTGAAAAGTATTTTCAATACAATAAGAATTCCAACAAAACTGAAGGATGTCGTTTCTAAAATGTCAAGTGGTATAATAATAATTTTACAATATGGCTTGCATAATAAATATTAATGTAGACAATACACAAGAAGTTATTACATAAATTATACATTCACGTTACGGCTATCATAAGTTCATAATACGTGAATCAAATTTTAAAATGTCTTTTTTATATATTTGTAGTATTTTTCGGGAAGATGGGTAAAGATGGAGTGTCAACTGCAAGATATACTGAAGGTTTTATGGAAGGAGCCATGGTATGAAATTTTTTTTAATTGTGAAAGAAATGAATCGGTACAAAAGTTTATTGTGTATTACACTTTTTGCCTTGAAAAATGAAATGATGGTTCTTTTTACTACAGGTTCCAATGTCGTTCTTACTCATGGCAGCATTCATTATGGACATTTTACAGGTGAAACAAGGACGGGAATCTCAATTTTCTCATTTCCAACCTTATGTAAATCTGTGTGTACATACATATATCTATTTCATGACTGTTATTTTCTTTCTGTTTGTCTATTAGAGATTATTCCCACTTCCCTATGCCACATTTGTTCATCAAGCTTCTCATGGAATCAAAAGGACTGAAACCACTCCAAAACCCTCTGATTTGACCAAGTGGCAAGTACAAACGCCCCTAGGGACTTTGGGTGTATCAACTAATGATCGAAATAGGAATCCACTCAATGTTTTTGGAAGGAGTAATCAAGGTGCCTCGGAAACTTTCTTTGACACTAGTTCACATCATGACTATGAATCCGAACCAAACTATGGACTAACAAATGAGCAAGCAGCACAAATTCTAAATTGGAATAACAATAACAATAACGCTTACAATAACGATAACAATCAGTACTACAGAATGAACAATAATAACAGTGATGCATCGAGTTCCAATTATGATACAAGTAGTAATAACAATCAAAGCCCATACCAGATTCAACAACAAGAACAGCAGCAAACAGCTGAATCGCAACAAATCCCCATGAGTGTAAGCTCGGAAAATAATGTAAATGGTGCAGGAGAAATACAGGATCCGGACGGGACATCAACGGCAACTCAGCAAAATACGCAGGGTCAATTTGATTTAGTAGATTATTATTCCCGGTTTGATGAAAATACAGAACAGCAATGGAAAAGAAGGAAGAGGACCTCAATCAAGTAAGGTCGAATATCCAACATCCAATTAATGTACAATCTACATTTTACAATTGCGTATTTCCTGGTTTCGGTTTCGGGTAGAATTGAACATTTTTAGTATTAACAAAACAATAAGCATTTATCTTACGTTTTTAAAACTCTTCCAGCAGTAATCAGTTCATAGTATGGTATATAAAAATAGTTACAATGTATTAGTTGCAAGCCAGCGGCTCAGTTGGCAACAACCCTTTGTACTTTGTATGTTTACTACTTTTTGATTTGTATTTCATGTTTTATATTTTTTAGCAAATAATAATTCTAAGATGGGTTTGTATACTTTCAAATAATTCATTATCTTATGTATTTATTACTCTTACGCAATAAGAGGCAACAGGACCAAGAGGAAATGAAGAGGACTTGATTTTGTTATTTGGTATACTATATTTGAATAATTTATTTATTTGTAGATTAGGTGTTTATTTAGTATTTAGCAGAAGAAAGACATATTAGCTTTATTGGCTTTCACGATTTACATAATATAATGAATAATATGAGTGATGTTTCACTATATGATGAAGATATTAATAAAAAAATGGAAAAAGTTTGAAAAATACTTTGACTTTTCACCTCTTGTTTTTATGATTCATGATGCTACTAGTGTAAAAGATTATGAATTCTGAATTTCCAGTCTCCATTTACTTTTTTTGGAAAATCATCTCCAATGTTCAACTTGCTGAAACGTCTAAACTCTAAACAGTAAAAAAGTATAAAAATTATTGAGAAAGAAAAGGATTCACCCACAAAACGTTTTTGTATTTCATGGTTTGAGAATACAGTTGTGAGTGCTCTTTGTTTGTTTTTCTACTGCAGTTGTTTTACCATGTATCATGTATGATATTGTACACAGACTGTGTAACACAGTACACACTACACACCCTGTAAAAAATATAAACACTTTAAACTCTAAACTCTACTAAGTACAGTGTTCAGTACACATTCATAAAAACTCCAAATGGACATCATTTGATGCTGTCATGCAATAAATACAGCTAACTTAATAACCCTGTCCACTGTCCACACAGGCGGTTGGCTATTATGTAAAAACTCATATAATGGTGCTTGAAATGCATATTATTTTTACTTGTGTAACTACTGGGTGCATACTATGAAAAGTCTTGAGGGAGCAAAGGAGAAAACGCTATGGTTTATGGTTTTTGACTATTCCTACTTTTTAGTTGTGTGATTTCTTTGTCATCATTTAGATTTGGTAATTATTAAGTAATAACGGGAAGTAGATCCTTCTCTCATTGTAGACAATATTTTGAGACTCTTTTGAATTACTTTTAAATTTGCATAAAAATGTGTACAATGTACGTGAATGTGGTCTTTCAGCGTGAAAGCTCAAACAAACATTTTATTAGATTTATTAGTCATTAATCACATTAGTTGATTTATTGTGGTTTATTCCGAAGCTGAATTAATCTGCGTAATACGTATAAAAACTACTAACAAAAGCGATGTAACAGTAAAACATGAATGATACATTGATAATATTTTCTACTGCTTTTACTACACACTAGTACGAAAAGAAAAAAAAATGTTACAGATCCAGAAGACACGCATAACAGCAAAACAATATACAATTTACAACATAAGTGTACATGTACAAATTGTACAGTACAATAATATATATAACAAGTAAAATAATTTGCAACAAACAAAAACAACAACAACTAAACAGAACGGAAGATCATGGGAGTACACAGCTTTTATCGTGTATTTTAAAAACATAACAAAGGGAAGGAAAGAAATAACTATAGAATCCTTTGTCTCTCACAAATTTTCGTTCACTCTCTTTACTTAAAAAAATGTAAAGGGTTTTCAATCGATTTTAGAACTGTTGTTAAAAGATTTGTTTGAAACTGATCTTCATCATCTTCTGGAAAAAAGCTTCGTTTCTTCCTTCCAACCAAAGGAACCACACCCGCAGTTCCTGTGCGGAAACGAGAGAGTAACTGCTGAATGAGATCAATGAGGAAAACTGCAAATGTGAGAAAGGCTAGAGAAAGCAGAGCCCCTTCGAGAGAGGGGAAACCATAAGCTCCATAACCTGTAAGCAATCAATTTCAATAATTATGCTGCGTTTATCTAAAATGGTAATAATGGTGGAAATTGGCAAATAATTAAATAGTTCGATAGCAATTTTAGATATATTATCAATTATCAACCTCCATATCCACCTCGAGCGGTTGCAAATTCTCCCGTTTTATTTTCTGAAACAATTAAATGATAATTTAGCATCACGTAAACCATACTTTATTTAAAGTGTAAAATCGAATTGAATTTTGATGTTTAATGCACATATTTTCGTCTGCTCTTACCAAATTGAACAAGTAATCTATTTTTCATTTTTTCCAAGTGCTCAACTGCATGTGAAGCAGTGATGACTTGACGAACGATGTCTTCCATGGAAAAATGAGAAACTGTCCCATTCACATTTTTCTTGCTACTACCACTACCACTAACCAAGTTTTCATTGGGACTTTCCGCACTGATGGCTTTCTTTGATCTCACTGATTTTCCAGAAGAATTCGGACTAGAAGAACTGAGAGCAGGACTACCTTCACACTCAAAAATAACTACACTCATTATCATCATAGTTATAAAAACTATGATGAATGAACAATCTTCAAGACTCTTTTTCAGTGACATTTTCAGTATTCCAGTTGCCTGTAAATCTTATACAGTGGAAAAATAATTTTTGAAAAATTATTAACTTTGCTGTTGAAATTTTTGATGAACTTGGACGTTTTTCAAATAAAACTGAATCTATTTTTCACTATAAATAAACAAAACTTTACTTTACACGAGTCACTCTTTAATTTGGATGATGCGACTTGTTTTGTTGACTTTTTTAGACTAAATAAACTAATGAATGCATGATATATGCAGCAGAAGAAGAGACAAAGATAAGGTCTATTATCATTTTACGAGACATTCTCGCTTGCTTGCTTGACCCAGTGCCCAAATCGTCCAAATCATAATGTAAGTATATTCTCTCCCTAAATTTTATGCACGCAAGATTTTTGTCATGATAATCATGGTAAAAACCATAACGGCTCAAGGAGATTTTTTACTCTACATACAAATGATACAGTTCCATGTGCATGGTGTACGGTCTACGGATGTAACAACTATCTTCTATTTCTCTTTGAATCATATGTTAGATGTATATTATTACTATACTACCCAATCGTCGTTCAATGATTTTAATCTTTAATCATCTCTCTCTCTCTCTTTCTCTTGTTTCATTTATGATGATACGCAAATGTAGTGTTCATTCAGTATATAGATGCACTATGCACAGATTATTTACATTTTTTATGAAATTTCAGTTGATGTTTGAGGTAAACATCAACTATAATTCATATGCATGGTAAGGTATTTATATACTTTATACTATTTTTAGCACACTTTCTCATGTGAATGTGTAATATGATAGTGTCACAATTATCTACGAGTTCTCATGATACGAGTATGTAGTAGTAGTCTGCATCAGTGGGACAAGATGAATGTTTAAGCAATCACAGTAAGATAAAGTACTATATCATTTTATTATTTTTCTGCATGTTGCAGTAGTAGATACATTTACTCGTTACACTCTACACTATACTTTTTATAGTGTGTATTTAAGAGAATACCTGTGTACCTAATTATAAAAATAACAAGTTTCAATTTTATAAAGACTTTTGCTGACTTTTTATCTACCTCTCTCTTTCTAATTCCTATAATTTTCTTTTTTCCCCAAAAAAAAAGGACAGACGAAAAAAAAAGAAAAAATACTGTAATAAATCAACAAATAATAATAATATATAATAATATAAAAACTCTACAAGCTCTACAAGCGTAGTATGTCAAATGTCAATTACTATACCCATATATAATATGTCAACAACTGGCGTATCAACATTACTTTGCTAAATATAACATAATATAATATTATTACGATATTACATTATGACTCGAGCAAAAAAAAAAACGATTTTTACTTAAATATACATTATTCTTGAGAAGCGTATTTTCTGTTATAACTTATTAGAATATTCTAGGGGTGAAGAGAAAACACCAAAAAATGATTAGATTAAATAAAGCTTAAAGCTTTTTACAAGATAATGTTACAAAAAAACATATATAATACGTAAAACGATGTTAGGTTAGATGTGTACTGGTACTTTTTTCAGAAGGTGACGACGATAATGATAGAGTAGGTGGTGATGATGATGTGTTACTATTTGTTCTATTTGCATACTCTGTAGCTGCTTCTACAGCTTTCTTAATTTTACTTTCCGGTACTTGCATACGATCTCTCTTGAGATTCATTGTAAATTTGGAATCTTGATTTTTCACCAATGTACCAGTTCCCAATTGTTTTACAAAACTCTCCATCCACTTTTCAGCTGTGAAATTTTCATTTACAGCATCCTGTTCAAAAACAAAACAAAAGATATTGGGTTATATTTGTAGATCATCATCTTTGACTTTAGTGTTTCTCATTTTACATTTTTACAAATTTGTAGCAAATTTTGGTGAAAAAAAGGAAAGATTTTATATTATATATTATATTCACAGTATGTAAGAGATTGAATATCTAGTAAAAACTTACACTGGGAATATTACAACTGGCTTGAAGATAACCATCAGAAGAGTACAAGACTAAAAGAATCGGTTTATTTTCCACTACTCCTATAATTTTCTTTAAAGAACGAATTGGAACGTCAATTGAAACGGCTTTTATTATACAAGGTTCATTGGTTTCCATTAATAGTTGATTAGTTATAGCTTTGGTTTCATTTGCAATATCATGTTTTTGTACTAATTTCTCAACTTCAGAAATAGTTCTATCAGCAAGTAAATGAATTTCATGTGGTAATTTTATCTTTTCATCCTGAAGACAATAACGAAGTTCTTCAGTTAAATCCTGAACACTTTGCATATTTCCTGGGGCATCTGTTTCACATTTCTTTAACAAGATTTTTAATTCTGACAAAGCTTTACTAACTTCCCATCCATATCTCATTGCGATTTCTGCAGCAAGTCCTGTAGCACATACTAAATCAAATAGTCCATTCCGCTTAGCTCTACCAGTCTTTGTAGTGACCACGATAGGAGCAGCATAGTCATTTAAAAAATTCTGACATTCTTCAATATCTTTAGGAGTTAAGTCACCATATAAAAGTGTTACTTGTAATTTGATTTCCTTATTCATCACATGTTCTTCACCAAATCGAACAATTCCATATTTCATTTTTAACCACTTTTTTAAACACACTAAAGAATCCATACTCATTTCCCGACCGTACTTTGTTTCATTATCAATGTCCACATGGATAACTGAAGCTTTACGACTTAAACCAAGTTCAGGAACATTCTATAAATTTTAATTTAAAATAAAATAAAATGTGTACATAAATAAATAAATAAGTTTTGACTCTAACTATTAAGCATTTTAAGTATTATTCTCATTATTATTTCTATACATAAATTGTTTTATAAACTGTAAAAAGGGCCCGTAGAAGTTTCATAATATAATATAATACGTATTTTAGTGAATTTATTACAAATTATTACATTTTTAATTAATAAATTTAATTAACTCACTTGAACTTGATGAAGAATCCAACCAGAAGGAAGCAACTTAACTTGAGAAACTTGCAATTTACAATTATTTTCAAGTACGATATAGCCTACATCGGATTCTAAATTCTGGTTTCCAGGAGAGAAAGGTGACTTGTTCAATAGAACCCAATATGAATGATTTTCTTCACAAATTTCTTCAACAGGATCACCATCCTCATCAAAAATCCATTCAATAAATACTGGGTCATTGGTAGAAATATCTTCAGCTGCTATATGAAGACCTCCACTTGATTTGGGATTATATAGAGCTAATAATGATTCTACTTTTTTTACAAACAGTTTATCTTCATTTTTTAACACAGTTTTTGTAAATTCATCCCTAAAAACTTTTTTGACTTTTGCATGTTCTGACTTAAAATCAGCTACATTAAATTGTAAACCTAAAGATACAGCAAATTCTTCCAAAGCTTCTTGTGATACACCATGTCTATCGTACCTGTAATTTAAATATTATGGAAATTATTACACACTGTAAAAAATATAAAGGAATACTAAAAACTTCAAGAAAAATGTAACATAAATCATAATGTATGGACTATGGACCTCCATACTACCTACATCAAGACAAAAAAAATGTAACTTACCAAATGAAAGCCGTTTTGCCATCAATTTTACCAACAGCTTTCACTTTATCAATTTCTTGGTGAGGAATTTTATTTAAATTAGGAAACCCAGCTAAGAGAAGAGGGGGTATACTTGGATTTGTATCCTTTGACTCAGCAATTGATTTTAAAACGTCTAAATAGCGTAAAACTTCTACTGCTAATATAGTGGTAGTTTCCTTTTTAGCTCCTTCCAGTTCAGGGAATGCACAAGAAAGTGTAGATGAAACAGTCTCCACAATTTCTTGAAGAAAATCCACTATTTCTACAGATGATCTCACTTGTGGTATAAAATGAGTGTGTGTAATGGAGAGTGAGCGTTGAATTAAACGTCGAATTTTTTGACTGTAACAAAAAGACCACCAAACAAACGTTTCAATTTTTTTTTTAACCCTGTTCTGTTTTTTTACATAGAAAAGAAAACATTTTTTGTCCAAAATCGATATCTGAAAAAACTTGATGCATTAAAAATTATGTATAAAAATAATACTTGGTTTGTGGAAGAACACCATCCGCTAAAGCTACAGTTGCAGCTCTCATATGATCAGCAAATACTCTATAGCACAGATCGAGATCAGATTCAAAGCTAGCTTTGTAAGGAGTGATTCCAGTTACCTATACAGTAATATTAAGAAAAGAAGAGAGTATTACTATTTACTATTCTATTAACAATAATTACTGTTAAAATATGTGTATAATGCTATGTATTTTTTCATAATAAGATCAAAGTATAGACTATACCTTATGAATTTTATTGAAAATAGGATAGAATAAATCTGAGTCATAGTTTGAAATTTTATCATTTAGCACAGCAGTCAATCTTTCTAGACCAGCACCAGTATCAACAACATGAGATAATGGAAGTCGTTCAAGTTTACCCATCTCATTTCTGAAACATAATAACAATAAGAATAATAGTAATAATTATTAATTATTCTTACACAATCATACACCATTCTAACGTGCAATAACAACTGACTTGCTACATAATATTTTATAGGTTAAGTACACACAAATGCAAATGTAGGCATGTGTTTTATGTTTTACCTATTATATTGCATGAATACTAAATTCCAAAGTTCAACAACAAGACCTGAATCCTTATTAATTTCTGATGGTTCATTTATAGTACCACGATGATCATAATGAATTTCTGTTGATGGTCCACAAGGGCCTATAAAAAAAATAAACCATACACAATACCATTTATCAATATAATGAATAAGTTTATTTTGAAATTTTGTTGGTAATATAATATGTACACACAAAAACTATACAAACTAACCAAGAGTTCCCATTGCCCAAAAATTTTCTTGTCCAAATGGGAGAATTCTCGACTGTGGAACACTGTAAAAGATTAAAGTTGAACAAGTTTTTCATTTACAGATGACTAAAAAAGCGTATTATGTGTATCTAGAATATATGTAGATGGTCCTAATAAGACATATGTTTTATATGGATTTGTATGTACCCAATTTTCTGCCATATTTCTTTGGTTTCTAAATCTGGACCAATGGTGTCACCTCCAGCATAATAAGTCACATACAATCTACCCGGGTCAAGTTTGTACACATTTGTTAATAGATCCCAAGCCATTCCACATGCATCTTTCTGTATGAATAAAGTAAACATATTCATATTCAACACAGAACTTACTTGTATATATTTATGTAGAAGGAAAACATGTTATACGTTTCACAGCATAAAATCTGATTAAAATATATATTACAATACCTTAAAATAATTGGAGAAGGACCAATTTCCTAACATTTCAAAAAAAGTGTGATGATAAGTATCTGTTCCAACTAAATGAAGATCATTAATCCGTAAACATTTCTGACTATTGGTAACTCTCGGATGTTCAGGTCGTCCAAGTCCAAGTATTACATTTTTAAACTGAACCCAAATTCATGCCAAGAAAAAAGGAGAAAAAATCTCATTTAGAATTTATTGTGAATGACACTATTGTAAATTATCATAAATTTCTATCCAATAAATTTTAATATTAAATAAATACCTGGTTCATTCCAGCATTAGTAAATGCGAGTGTGGGGTCATTTTTAGGTACAACGGGAGAAGAACCAACAAATGCATGTGGAAGACGAGAATTCCTTAAAAAATATTGTACAAAGGTATCACGAACTCTGGCCGAAGGCCAATTCATCATCAACCACTATAAATTAAACTTAAAAAACTAAAAACTAAAAACTATGTCGTTATTTATTTAATACTCCTTCAATTAAAGTTGATTACACGAAGGAAAAAAACCCTTTATATAACCCAAATATAATCAGTTTTTTCTTATGTAAAACTATTTTTAAATGAAAAGGAAATCTTGCACTGCTCACACATACACGCGTATTTTATGCAATGTGTGTACACACACATATATTATATAGAATTTATTTTTAGTTTTTTGTTATTATTATTATTATTATTATAATGCTTTTATTCATTTCCTTTAGAACACACATACACATAATGGTACTGATACAG
>JAQGBH010007067.1:0-11563 GCA_034698265.1 Sminthurinus aureus
TCAAAAAAGTATGACGTCATAACTGTAACGTCAGACTTGTAGTCGTCAGAAAAGTATCGTCAGATATGGTGACGTCAGAACTGTGACGTCAGAACTGTGACGTCACAATCTCCGTGACGTCAGAATCTCCGTATACCATATTCGTTATTCGTATTTACGTAATACACTACGTACATGTTGAAAATGATGAGCGGTGTGATGATGGATGATAATGACAAGCTCAAATAATTCTTAGAAAGTTGCCAAGCTGCGTAAAGTAGAATTAAGAATGGTTGAATGAGCAAAAGAGTAAAGGAGGAAGGAAAAGAAATAAGACATGAAAAGAGGGAAGAAGGGAAGCAAGAAAGAACGAAAGAAGAAACGAAAGAAAGAAAGCAGAGCGAAAGAGAAAGTCATGTCGAATTAAAAGAGAAATTTTATGATCATAAATCCTGTCTAAAACCTGTTCTCAACTATTTTAATTGACTGGCACAAGGCAGAACTGAGAACTGCGAACTGCGAACTGAGACCGGAGAACGGAAAAAGATCAGAAGCACAGGCGAAGATAATTTGTCATCTTATATCTTTATTATGCATAATGATTTGAGCAAACTCCTTGATTGTACTTTGCACTGCTGGCTGCTGGTTGCTGGCTTCAGCATACAACAAAGGATATACGTTATACGTACATGAACATTATGTATGTATGTATATGTGTATAGTGTATGCTCTCTCTATGTACAGTAGATAAAAAACACGCAAGTACATATCTATGTCTAATATCTATGTACATTGTACATAGTACATAGTCAAAAAGAGTGTAGCGCGATCCTGAACCTGGATCCGAATCTGAACCCAAAGAACCAGACCAGCAGACCCGCAGAAATGAACAAGTGGAGAAATGGAGACGGATTACAAGGGTTACAAGCAATAATTATTCAAGTCAAAAGTGTGGTAATGTAGCATGCAGGATGCAGGATGTAGCATGTAGTCTGTAGTCTGCACCGTATCATGTCTACCTTTCTAGTTTCTACGTGAAAAAAGTTTTCCGCCATGTCAACTCACCAAAAACTCAAAAAGTCTAGCAACTAGCAACACAGCATAAAACATAAGGCATGTAGCTACATTTTTCCCATTTCCTCCTCTTTTTCCACCTTTCACTCATTCCTCATTCCGTTTTGAGTCTCTAGTCACAAATTTCCGCTCGCTTTCTCTCTCCCTCTCTCTCTTTTATTTTATTTTCTCCTCCATGTCGTTCTCGTTCTGGTTCTGGTTCTGGTTCTAGTTCTCACTGTTATTTTTACTCACAAGACTCGAGTGTCTATGCTTTGACTTTTTGTCTGTTTATTTATTTTTCTCGTCTCCAGTCTCTGGTCTCTGGTCTCCAGAATCTAGAATCTAGAATCTAGACTCTAGCATATACATGGAAGGTAGAATGTAGAACCTGGAACCTGAAACTGTCTTGTCTGACTGTTGACTGTTGACTGTTTGCGCAGCACTCGTTGCTCGTTAAAGAGACAATGTGATACAGTCTCTTAGTTTAATGTTGCTTTTACTACCTAAATCCACTTTTATCCTCCATCCTACATCCTACGTTCACTTTTTGTTTTTATCTATCTATCCATCCAACCATCCATCCATCCATTCCATCTATATTCTCTCCACCTCCCTCCTGCATTATTTTTGACTTTTCTTCCGGATATTTATCAAGAAAATACTACTCTTTCCTCTTCAAATCTAGAGTATATTGTAGAATATAGAAAGTACTTTTACATTCATAATACGTATCTATCTGCAACGTTTTATTTCATCCCTTTAGAATTCAAATGGCTGCACACTGCACGTTGAACAATCTACACTTTACACTGTAAAAACAGTTTTCCGATAAGGATAAAACGGATAATGAGTGATGAGCTATTGTACAATGTACAATGTCGAATGTCGAATGTCGACTCTACACTCTACTCTGTACCTTGCACATTGTCTATTTTATATTGTATGTTTTGTATTTTATAAATATTTTAAAGCTCTAAATTCTGAGTACAAAATACAATATACAAAATATCTACACAGTAACCAAATACCATATCAAATTATATGATGTACAATTATCATAAGTTATAAAGCATAAACATGGATGGTGTAATAGGTACAATATTATACAATACTGATGTATCTACAAATAGACAAAGGCTAAATGTACATTGTACATTGTACATACATATGTAAACCACCCGTGAAAACTGATGCACACCCACATAATTTGTTTTTCCATCATTTCATTTTAATTTCTCTCAGCCTTGAACCCACTCCACTCGTTAAATTCTACCTTCTACCTTCTACATTCTACAGTCTACGTGTTTTTATGTAAAATATACAACATTCAACATATACATGTGTTTCAAAAAACACATCACCATAACCATAACTATAACTGTAACGGTTATGTACAATCTACACTGTACACCGTACACTGTATGTTATATGTTGTATGTTGTGTGTAGAATGAAATGAAATGTAACGTAATTCAATGTAGGAATCATGGTAATAAAATATCATGTGAAAGTGACCGTGAGAACATGAGAGAATGATACGATAATGATTATGTGCATGACATGAAGTGAATAATGATATAATGTAATTGAGATGATGATGTCAAAAAAGGAAAAAGTAAAAGTACGAAAACCTACTATCTACATCTGTCTACTATATATTACATATTACACTACATGTAGCTAGTATCTACTATAGTATACAGTTTATAGAATCTAGAATCTAGACTCTAGAAGACACAGTACATATAAAGGATAGAGTACCGAGTAAAAGTTCAAGTTGTGGTGAAGAAAGGAATGAATGAATGAGTGGAAAGGAAGGGAAAGGAGAAATCAAGTTGTGTCTTGTGTCTGTCATATAATTGACTTTTGACTTTTTCCTGCACATTCCTTTCCTTTCTGAGACTTTCTGAGATCTGTACATCTGTAATTTGTAATCTCCTTTTTTTACTCTACTCACTACAAAGAGTGAAGAGGGAAGAGAACAGAGAGGGGGGAAATAAAGAGAGAAAGAAAAAAGATAAAAAGACAGATTTTGTACATTGCATGGATATACAATACACAAATGTCTTGTGTCTACATTCTACATTCTACATAGAATATGGAATATGGAACATGTAATGTGTAGCGTGTACGAGTAATACCGTGTGGCTTGTGGCTTGTGGGAAATGAAATATGAGTAAAGTTATAAAAAAGCATATGAATATGGTATTCATGGTGTGTGTTTTTCCTCGGCGACACTATTCTCTATTCTCTATTCATGATCGTGATCATTATCAGGAGTAGGGCATTGGAATTGGAATGGACTTGAATAGGGTAGACACAAGATACCATACCAGCCACAAGACACAAGACACAAGACACTATGTTGTAGAACCAAATGAAGAGTGGGTGGCTTTCTCTCTCTCTCTTTTTCGTCACACTGCTCTACTCCTCATTTTGGAACACACAAAGTGTATTATGTATTATGGGCTCCCAAATGTGACCAATTTATCTTCATTTCCATGAGTTTTTCTCTCATACTCCAGTCTCTACTCTCTAGGCTCTAGTCTCTAGTCTCGAGTCTCCAGCATCCAGGCTCAATGTGTTGATGTTGTTCACATATCACCCGCAATCCTCAATGTATAACCTGCAGCTACATTTGTAAATCGTATGACGGTGTGACGGTGTGGGGTATGGGTATAACGACATTTAAGCTGTATGCTCCACAATCACCTTTCTACAATCTACAACCTACAAACTAGAAACTAGAAACATATTGCCTATTGGACTTAGCCATTGGGTTGGACCGAGAGAGACAGAGAGAGGGAGAGAACGAAGAGAAAGTCAAATCAACTCTTGTCTAATGGGTAGTGGAGAGAGTGTTATTGAATTGAATTGTGGGAACACACTAGACACTACACGGTACACGGAACATTCACAATTCACATGTACCATTTACCAGCATAATACCAATACCAATACAAAATACAAATAAGACTACACATAAACACCCACATCCAAATACAAATACGTACCACTTTCAATGTTCACAGTGTACTCTGTACAGTAGAGAGCGTCAAAAAACAATGTTTTGAAAATTTTTTAAGCCAGCATCCCATCATATCGTCCCCTTTGATGTAAAAAACAACCTCTGAAAATTTCAGTTCATTCGGTTTAGGTTTAGAGGTCGCACAAGGTCACCAAAGTTCACCATGTAATTTAAATGAGAGCAAACTCAAAAATCGGGCATGATGTGGCTGGGAGGCAAAAAGGGCGGAGGTAGAATTTTTATTAGTATCTGAATGAAGTCACTCTAGTCCACTAACAAATCGTGCAAAAGGAAAAAATTCCAAAAAATTCCTTCCCGGTTTTCTAAGGGGTCAAAATAGCAGAAATTCAAGTTTTCTAAGGTTTTCGACCTATTAGAACATCGAGTCGGTTTTTTCCTTTTGAATGTTTTGATAGTGGCCTAAGGAGACTTCGTTAGGATACTAATTAAATTTCTACATGTACCTCCGCCCCTTTTCTCCCAACTAGCATCACGCCCAATTTTTAGATGAAAGCCCATTTAAAATACATGGTGACCTTTGGTGACCTTGGTCGACCTATAAACCTAAACCAAACGGGTTGATTTTTCCAGAGGTTGTTTTTTACATCAAAAGGAAGAAAATGACGCGGTACTGGCTTAAATTTGCAAACAAAGTGTTTTTTTAAGTCTCTCTACTGTACAGCGTACAGTCACATTTATAAATAAATACACATTCACAAGCTGATTAGTCTTTGATGTGAAGGGAGCAAGAGGAAAATGAATTTCCTGCTTATAATTAAATTACTCTGCTCGTTTGTTTGCCAGTTCATTCGTTTGTAGTTCCTCGTTCCTAGTTCCTCATCCTTCACCGTTCACCGTCAACTATCTAGATTCTGCAATGTAGGACGTAGAATGTAGACTGTAAATGTAAATATGTGTACATTCCCATCATTCTATTGTAACTGTGTTCAATATTCGAGGTTGTTTGTTGGTTGTCGGTTGTCGCTCATGGCATAGGCTGTTGTATTTTGTAGGTACAGTGTATGTAAACTGGCATATCAGTAAGATCAGCATCAAGTTGTCTATCTGTCTGTAAACATGTCACATGAAATGGAAATGTAGAATGACTCTTTTTCCTTTCCCCTATTTATCGTTTACCATGTATTTTGTGGGTTTTGTTGTAGAATGTAGATTGTAGATTGGAGGTTTTTGGTATTATGCACTCTTTCCTCTTGTCTTCTGGCAACTAGTTGAGTATGCCTATTAAAATCATAGAGGTATGGAGTATGGAACTACGGATTCTTTGAAGGTTAGGTAGAATGTAGAGTGTAGACTCGAATAGACAATATGTTTTTATGGTGAATGGTGAATGGTGAACTTTCTCTCTCCCGCTCTTTCTTCCACTCCTTTTCGCTTTCCGCTGTCTCTTCCCTAGTCAATTGTATTTGTCTCATCAACCGTTTTCCACATTTCAAGATGGGGAAAGCCATGAATTGAATCAGTTTGCAGTCTCTAGTCTCTAGTATCCAGTCTGTATAATACTTTTATTTTGTTTGCTTGGAGAAAATGAGAATGAGAATGAGGCCGAGACCGAGACCGAGACCGTGATTCAACATTCAACAACATGCATTTAATTTCATTTCACTTTTCCGTTTCCAGTTTTCAACATATTAGATAACAATTTAATAATGATGACTTGCCTTTGTACATGTTGCTTGTACTGTCTATGTAATGTAGGATGTAGAATGTAGGTATTGCGTATATCAAAGTGTCTGGAGTCTACAATCTACAGTCTACAATCTACAGTCTAGAGCGTAGGAAAATGTGTGTACAGTATAAGGTATAAGCTGCTGTAGACTATAGACTGTAGTGGATAGTGAAATATCATGATCAAATGAATGTAATATAATCAGTAAATTCCTCATCCTTTTCATATTACTTGCCCATTTCTACATAAATAATACGGTATATCGTATAAAGTATAATATAATACAGAGTATAGTACGTACACTGTACACATTAAAAGTTCCTCATAAAGGAGGTTTGACTTAGATTACACAGGGACAGAGTCAGAAAGAGAAAGAGACAGCCACAGCCAATCGTTGTGTACTTATCTACGAGATAAATCTAATACAAAAGAAAGAGAATTTTGAGAGAGCTCTGCATTCTGCATTATGAATTCTGAACATGTTGAATGTTGAATGTTGAGAATAGAGAATAGTCAATGGTGAATAGTGGGTTGTGAGTTGTGAGCATGATGGATACTGGATACTGGATACTGCACGATGCACACAGTAGGATGACGATGATGAAAATTCAATGTAAATGGAAGATTTAAGAGGATAATGATCATGACGGTGATGATGATGATGATGATTGTGTGATGTTTCATTTGTTTTTGGTTTTGTTGATCCGGGAATGGTAGAAAGAGCACATGAAATCGATGGTCTGGAGCCGATTCACTGTCAACCTTGGACGTCAAGACTTCCTAAAACGGGTCAACCGGACTTGGATTTTACAGCACCCGAAATTCAGACATCGTCCACTTGTAGTCTTCTCTCGGACATGTTCTCTCTGGGCATGGTACTTTCTTCCATTTTCAACAATGGGAAATCCCTGATTAACTCAAACCACTCCAGCTCAAACTACCTGAAGCAAATTGATGGGGTGAGTAAAAATTGAATTCGAGTTGAAACTCAAACTTTGTTTATATACAATACACAATACACGCACATTCATCTAACTAAAACGTACATTGGACAGTGTACAGTGTACAAAAAAACTTTATACAGTTTAGAGTTCACTGTACACTATACACTATATACATACTTTGTACTTCTGTGACACACATACACACACACAGCGACCCAACGTTAATAAAAAATGAAGGCTAAATGCTACACAAAAAATGTATTATGAGGAAGGCAAAAGAAATGTATTATGAAAAAAGAAAGATACATGAAGGATGGAAGATTGGAAGATTGGAAGATGGGAAAGAGAGAGAGAGAGAGGAGAAAGTAAAGTAAAGTAAAGCAGAGCAAAGTCGATGAGAAAGTCAAGTCAAAGTAGAGGAAAGCAGAGAGGCAGAAAGAAGAAAGAGGTAATGGGAAAGCAGTCAGAGGAAAGGAAAGCCCAAATCCAAATCCACATCCAAATCCAATAAACTGAGAAGAAAAGAAGCCATTGTGTTATTATTATTATTATATTATTATTATTACCACTGCTACTACTACTATGGCTAAGACTACGACTACTTCCACCACAGCTTCTTCATTCTTCATGTTCATCCTTGTGTGTACAGAACAGAAGAGAACAGAAGAGAACAGTGTGCGGTACGGTGGATGATGTGATATGGGAGGTGACAAATGTACTATGAGGATTAAATGGATGGAGAAATTGAACACTGAGCACTGAACACTGAACACTGAACACTGAACTGTGTGTATTATGAACTTCTCAACTCTCAACATATAAATTTTGCGTGCTTCATCATCCTGTACCCTATATTTTTTACACTATGCCACACTCTGCACTATAATATATTATAGAAAGTATAGAGTACACTGAACACTGAATACTATTAAGTACATCTATAGTGTACATGGATGAAATTTGTGTGTATATGTATAAAAAAATATGATTTATGATATATGATCTTTTGACTAGCCTACTTTACTTTTTCTGTATTTCTCTTTGTGCGTTTGTACTTTGTACATTTGCTCCTATATCTATAGCTGGAAGCCCAGTTGCATCAAATTTTACCTAGAGTTCCAGTCGGTCTGCAAGAAGCGCTCATAAGGCTTGTGAACAAAGAACCACGACAGCGCCCTACCTCACAACTCCTGGCGTTGATCAAATATTTCAGTGATCCGAGCGTCCATGCACTTCAATTTCTAGATGTGATCTCGATGAAGGATCCAAGTCAAAAGGCTCATTTCTATAGACATAACCTCAAGGAAGTTCTCCCATATGTTCCACGGGTAAGTACACTTCAGATTTCAGTCAAGTCAAGTCAAGTCTAGTCTAGTCAAGTCAAGTAAAGAGAAATGTATCTACCATGTACAAAGAGAATGGAGGATGGAGCATGGGAAGAATCAAGTAGTAGTGAATAAAAAAAGGAAAATAAACATTAAAGCATCCTCAATCCTCATCCCTTCTCCTTTTCCCATGCTCCATGAAACATGTAATATTTATTATGAAAAAGACATCCAAATTCACATTCACAGTCATTCAACCATGAACTCTTTACTCTTTACTATTTATACGCTATACGCTATACTCTACACTGTATACAATGAAGCATCAAGTATGAAAAATACCTACATAAAGTTTCCAGTATACAGATTATACAAAAAAAGACATCCGTCCCCTTTCATTCTCCTCAGTCATCTCAATTCTCAATTCTCAATCCCTTCAAAAGTCTCTTTTTGTCTCTTTCATTTTTCATGATATTAATATCCACAAACTACAAAGTACAAAATAGGATGCACAGAATACATAGACACAGAAGACAGAACCTCCTTTTCTTATTAAATATACCGTGACATATCGTGTTTGAAAATTCTGGATTCTGGCTTCTGGTCCCCGATTTAACACATCCATTTCTCTTTAAATAACAGGCATTGGCTACTACGAGAGAATGAAAGAAGAGAGAGCAAAGCAAAGGAGATGAATTTCATAAACTTGTCAGTTTCATTCTGTATAATGTGGAATGTATTACAAACCTACAGAGATATTTTCATAGTTTAAGATTTAATATGTACCCCGTAAAATATTATGTAGCAGTGGCAGATTCCTTTCCAGCATGTTTTAAACGGCAGAAGAAGAAGAAGAAGAAGAAAAAGAAAAAGTTTCTTACATAACAAAAGGAAACAAAACCAGAACAGACCAAGTCATTCTATGCAACTTGTTCCTAGTATCTTGTATCTAGTTACTAAAGGTTAACCATGTAAAATGTAGCATGAAGATAATAATAACAGACAGAAATTTTACCTGTGTCCTATTTACTACTTGTGTGTAGAATATAGAATAACCCAGTTTTGCTACTTTCTCTAAACTACAAACTAGGTTGTCAGTACATTCTACATTCTAAAGTCTAAAGTCTAGAGTCTAGAGTCTGCAGTCTACGTTTTGCATTCACAGTGACATAGTGAATGATGGCAAAATGTTTGAAAATTGCAACTTTTTTTGACGGAATGAGTAAAAAGTTGAAGTGTAATACACAAAACACAAAAGGTACGCCATTACACATTATACTGTAACATGCCAAACACCATTTACCATTTACAAAGAGTAAAGAGAAAGTACATAATATTACATAAGGAATAGGGAATGAATGAAGGGAAATAGTTGGATGAATGAATGGGTGAATGAATGGATGCGTAAAGAGTAAAGAGACTATAGAGAATAAAAACGCTTTCTCTCCCTTTTCTCCCTCCCTCCTACCTTCCTACCTTCCTTCCTTCCTTCCTACCTTCCCTCTGTCTCTTTCTCTTGAGAGAAACTTCTTTCTTCATTTATTTCCATCTTCTTACCTTCTTACCTACTTACTACTACTTACGACTTTGGTCTGCCGTATGCCTTTCTACTCTGTACATACTTTGTGCTTTGCTTGTATGATGTATTATGTATCCAGAAAATCCCCAGTCTCCAATCTCTAGTCTTTAGCTTGTTTTCTTTCTCATCTTACCTTTTCCTTTGCATACCATATTGAAGACTGACTCAATGTTGAATGAATGTAGCTCCCGTCTCTAAAATCTACCATCTACAGAACTGGAACCTGAAAATAGAAAACATGTTGATGAAAGAGAAAAATGGGGATGAAGAAGGAAACTGTATTTATTTCTGGGTATAATCATAATAATGGAAAGTGGAAAGTATCTAATATTTCAAGTTTCAACCAGGATAAAAGAGAGTAGATTACTACATAATACATAATAAATAATAATAGAGATAGGTTTATACTGGAGACTTGAGACTTGAGAAAAGAGAAAAGAGAAAACGTGCTCAGCTGTAGCTTTTCCCTATTTTCTATATCGTCTGACGATGTAAGTATATGCATATAGTATATAGTGTATAGCGTGGAGCACGTACACAGTACATATGTACAATGTACACCCAGAGAAATATGATGATGAGGATTATGATACGAATGAGAATGAGAATGAAAATGCGAATAGGAATCAAGATGAAAATAAAGAAATGTGTATTTTTAATTATTGGATGTAGAAATTATGGTTTCAACACGTATGGCCCGCGCTGCAAACAGAAATGAAAACTCAAGAAGTTCTTGCGGCTGTACTTCAGCCCATCCTCTTTTTAATTGAGCAATCCACCCAGCAAGACTATGAAACCATTATTTTACCAACCTTTAGGCAAGTTGTGACTTTTTTTATATTATTTGTACAATGTGCAATGTGCACACAAATTTGTAAGTCTAAAAACTCTACGTGTGCTATTTTATTTTATGGATTCTGGAATTTCAACTTTTCAACTTTTCAGCATCTGTAAAATCTATTGTCATACAAAAAAAGAAGTATAATAATAATAATTAATAATAATGATAAAATGTTTCTATGATTTTCCAGACAAGTTTTTACTACTCCCAAGTCAATTCAGGCCACTGTAACTCTCCTAGAAAACCTTCATATAATTTTAGATAAACAAGCCAGTACAGAATTAAAATTACAAGTCTTACCCATGCTTTTCAATGCTTTTGACTCTACCACAATTCAAGTTCAGGTAAATTACAAAAAAAGATGATAAAAACGAGTAAATGTAAACTATAGACAAAGTACAAAATACTGATAGACAAAAGACAGTTTCAATTTTCAATTTCCGATGAGCAATTGAAATGAAATGAAAGATTCAAGATTCAAGATTGAAAACTGAAATCAATGTCTTTCATTTCTGGACATTTGAATAGGATTTGTTATGAAAAGATTTTGTACTTGGATTCATTCATTTTCAGAACGCAGCTCTAGTCTGTGCCGCAAACATATCGCATCATTTGGATGAAATTTCAGTTCGTAAAATAGTTTTACCAAAGACAAAGCAAGTTTATGAAAAGAATTGTCAGGATTTGAAGATTGTTCTTAATGTTTTCACTTGTATTGAAAAAATACTGGATAAACTGGAGAGAAACATGCTCATTGAGGATGTTCTTCCCCTACTGTGGGATGTCAAACTTCAAGATGCTGACATAACACTAAAAGTTGTTCGTAAGTCTCAAATCAAGTCTGTCTCTCAACAAGTTGATGTTTCTTCCATGAATAATTCAACATTCACTACTATATTCAAAAGATTCAAGACTCTGGCAGCGTCTTCAATCTTTTCTCTTTTTCCAAGTATAGGGTTAACCGGGGGAACTGTGTTTTGGGGGCAACTGTGGCGAACACAAATTTAACCCCTTTAAAACGTTATTTTGGACATAGTTTGAATTGTAAATTAACCGCTTTAGTACTATCGACGTGTATGGTCCGTTGCTATCTGTACAAATTCACAGACCAAAGACGTGACATTC
>JAQGBH010007068.1:0-11562 GCA_034698265.1 Sminthurinus aureus
ACCTACATAGGTAGGTCTTTCATTTGAGACTTGTGCCCATTGACTTTTCAAACAACTGCTCAGAATGGACCACCCTACTGTACAGTGTACATTGTACATGGTTTTTTATGCAGCTTTAGTATATTTTTATGCACCGCGGAATGAATAATGTAGATTTTATCGTAGATCAGAGAGCTACTTATCTGTGTTTATAATTGGCAGGAGCATTTGTAACATTAGCACTAGCACTAAAAACAGCATTATCATCATCATTATCATTATTATATTAAATATTAATATTTTTTATCTATATCATTTTTTTTTGTTTATTCTCTGAGCAAGTATTTATTTTGATTCTGTTTGTAAGCTGCTTTTTATTATTCTTTATTTTTTCTGTGTTTTTGAACAACTCACCATAATATTTGAGATATGAGATTGGAGATTCGGGAGGATTGAGGATTGAGTGAATTAGGAATGAATGATAAATGTACAATGGACATGTAGAATAAAATTATCTAATGTGCTTATAATGTGTAATACTCGAGTAATACGAAGACTCAAAAATGATGGCTTTGATAATGTAAGAATAAGTGAATGTTGATACTTGCTGAATATACATAATCTGGTTAAGATGGAATGTAGAGTGTCGAGTGTAGATATGATCCTCTTTATTTATTTTATGAGTAAATAAACAAAAAAAGGATGTAGGAGGAAAAGTACATGTGTAACAATACAAGTGATATGTGAGCTGAATGGCTTTTATAGATGTGAAAGACAAAAGGTTGGAGAGGCTAAAGAAAAGTCGTTCTTCTTTTCCTCTTCCTTTGCCTTTGCCTTACATTTTCTTGTTTTTTCCCAAGGCGCATAAAATAATTGATGTGTATCTCCTTGCTGTCGAATGTGCAAACCAAGGAAGAATGGAGAATTGACGAGCTGACTATTTCAGCTTTCTGGTTCTGGTTTTAGTGGTCGTCTGGAATAAAGGGAAATTGAAATGAAAAGGCTTATGCATATAAATGAGTATTATTATTATTATTATTATTTTTCTTATCATTAATATTTATGTGCTGTGTCTACTGTCTACTTGTTATTTTGGAATAAAAATAACCAGTGCTGAACAAATACAGGAGAAAAATAATATTATTCTGTTTTTTGTATTGTATATTTTCTATTTTGTAACTGGACTCATGTCTCGTGTCGGCAAAGAGTCAAGTCTGGTGGCTGGTAGTTGGTGTGGTGAGATATTTAGTGGTAGGTATTTGGTACCTTTTATATTTTATTGTTCCCGTTTTCCCTGTTCCGTGTGCTTTGTGCACAAAAAGGTAGACAAAAATATAAAATACCAATGCATTTAAAAGCACATTAGAGCGATAATAATAATAATAATAATAATAATAATAATAATAATAATAGGAGCTCATTATTTATTATCTAACTCTAAAAACCACTCGCCACTTTACATGCTACATTGTGATGAAATGTATTGACAGCGATAATGATCAAGATAATGACGATGATGACGAGCAGACAAAAAAAGTAACAACACACTTTTCTGTCTCTGACTTTTTTATCTTTATCATTTAGTTATTATGTTTCATGTAATAAATGTTAGGTGACGTAAACTTTATTTTTCTTCCCACGTGACTTAATTTGAATTTTAAACGGAAGGAATGTAAAACTGCAAAATGTGAATTAGTCACAAACTGCATGACAACTGACAAAACAGTTTTATTTTTTACTTTAATATTTGCATTTATATGCATTTACGTGGAGGATAGGAGGTAAAAGCTTTAGCTTTTTTTCAAAATTGCCCTACTTGGTAATTGTCACTTTGTTCAAGTTGGTCTTGAAGTTGCTACTAAATTGTTAACTACTAACTACGGCTAAATACGAATAAAGTTTGAGTCAACTCGCTAGTTTATAAATAGTCAAAGACTTTGCATGTGCGGTGTTCGTGTTTTTTCTTACTTTTCTTTACTTTTTACTTTTTACCTGGACTCAATAAATGTTCTGCAGGTAGTTTCCAGTTTCGTGTCTCGAGTTTATACTTGAAAATCCTCAAAGTAAGAGTTATTCGAGTTATGAGGAAAAGAGAAAGATGAATGGAAAATGTCTGCTAACATTTAAAAGTAATTCCTCAGATTCACAAATCCAAATCCAAAATCCAGCCAAATCCCTTGAGACTCGAGAATTGGAGTTGTACTTGGACGTGGGAATCTGGAAGGAAAAAAGTATGAATGAGTGAAACTAAAGAGTTGGTAAGGATTTTACGGAGCATTTTTTGCAAAGAAAATTTTGGGGACGATGATTAATGAGAAAAGTTGCAAAGTGCCGAAACTGTGAGTGTGTGTTGAATGCTGAATGCTGAATACTGAAGACTGGAGACTCGAGACTGAATTATACAGTTTTCTTAATGCAGAAAAGAGGAAGCCTCAACCGTTGCGGGGAAAGAAACCTCACACGAGCTTCCTAATTAAGTCATTTGGTTCTTTATATTGGCCCCTCCGTTTTTATCACACATTTGACTGTCCTTATGCGCATAAAAGTTTTATTGCTCCATGTAGGATGTAGGATGTTGGATGTTGACATGATCTAATTTCTTTCATTTTCTACCCAAAATTCAAATGGAATGATATAATCAAATTTCAGAAATTTAGAAATTTCTGTAATTTCTAGATTTCTAAATTGTGGATGAGTTTTACTGAAAGATGAAAGTGGAAGTAGTTTTATAACTTGTTAAATCTTTTTAAACTCGTACTTTACACGCTCTCTAATTGGGAGAATTGGGAGTGTGCAGAAGAATAAATAAATGTGGAAAAGTTACTTGGTTCATTCATAATTCAACATTCAACATAAATTCGCTCTTTATACGGATTTTAGTTGTGTAAAAAATTACCAAATTCCCTTGAAAATATTAAATTGTCCTCATTTACTCCTATTTAAGGAGAAACCGCTCAAAGGCTCAAAGTTCAGAAACTCAGAAACTCAAGACACAAGACACAAAATTTTCTGCTTCTAAAGCCCATTTTGGAGCATGAGAGACAACAACTGTCGACTGTCTAATAGTGTCTAGTGTGTAGTGTGTAGTGTAGGTTGTGTGTTGTAGGTCAGACAATAGAAATAGGAATTATGGAATTATGAAAACTTGGTAATTTAGCCTTAGGGTTTAATTTATGAGATGATAACGAGATTCCTATTAAATTATAATAATATCATATTTTGTGGATCTTATCATCATCTCCTAAACAAGAAACAGAAACACAAAACACAAAACAAGCTTCCTTTAAAAGGTCAACAGAGCAGAAATCAGAAGCCAGAGACCAGAAATCTGTGCTGCATTACGTTTTTCCCCGCAAGGGAATTTCGCTCTTTGCGCCGGAATTATCTACACAAATTCACATTCACTTAAATCTCATATCCCATATTCCATATTCAGGAATTCTAATTCAGCATGCACAATTTATCTCAGGCTTGCTGGAGAATGGAGAATGAAGAAGGAAGAGCGGGGGTGGTAATACAATTTGGGATTTGCTATTTGGATTCAATTCCTTTCTCTCCTCTCATGTTTCATGTTGTAATATTTAATATTTAATATGAAGCTCCCGACTGGACTTATCTGTCTTATCTACTGCACACTGTACACTCTGGACTCTAGACTGTAGACTGTAGACTTGCTTTTGAGTTTATTTTCCTCCGTTTCATATCTGTTTGAAGCAGACGCTTTGACGTGCACAATCTGCAATTTACTGTGCCGCTGATGCTGACGCTGCCGTTGTTCTTTGTCCTCTGTATCTGCAGCCCACAAGATTTGATTCATATTCATATTCCTATTCATGTATTCATTCACATGATCCACATGATCCAAACTCCAAACTCCAAAGTCCATGAGCGCTGAGCATATTTATTTATATATGAATTTTCCGAGTTGTGACTATTAATAGCAGAGCAATTATTATCCTCCTTTTGAACCTTGAATCTTGGACCTTGAGGCTGGAGACTTGTGAATAGACAAGGGAGTATTTTAAGCGCACCGCTGGAATCTCGAGTAGAAGAATAAAGAAAAGTGGATTTCAATCAGGATTCAATTTGCTTTGTACAAATCATTTTTCTATCTTTGTCTACTTTCTTCTGTCTGATGTCTGATGTCTGGTGTCTACTGACTACTGACTACCTGAAACTGTAAGATTTCATTTATCTGCCCTTTACTTACTGCAACGAACACTGTATGAGATCCGGTACCGTTACCGGAGCCGGAGCCAGTGCTGGTGCCTTTGAGAATAGTAGTAAAGAAAAGCAATTCAAGTGTAAGGTCAAAAGGATCAAAAGGAGAAAGAAAGCAGAAAAGTGCAAGTTGATACGCAAACCTTTTATCTTGCGTCAGGCAATCTAATCTTCAGACGAGAAGTCTACAGTAGCTTCTATAGATTCGAGATTCTAGATTCTAGACTAATGTGAATGTCGAAACATCAAACACCAAACGTCAAAAATGGTTCATTGTAAACGGAGGAAATGTGATATGACATGTAGACAGTATGCAGTAGGCAGTAGAAGTATAAGTAGAAGCAAAGGAATCTTCAAGGTTTTTGTGTAATTGTTTCCATATCAATTATCAACTATGCACACAAAGATTTAATGGGCATTACACATTACATATGGTACGGAGTATAGAGTATAGAATATAGGTTGTGGAGCATGGGGATAAAATTTCGGTGGACATAATGACCCCACTTGAGTGGGAAGTTGTGGATCAAGTTGCAAAGCAATTCGGATTCCCGTTCGGGTTCGGATTCAGATTCAGTTTCAAGGGTAGATGTTAGGTTCTAGATTCTAGATTTCAGATTTCAGTAGGGATTTACAGCGGAGGGCTGAAAATTGAGAGTTGAGAGAATTTGAGAGGAATTGAGTTCAAAGGAAATGCGAGCAGAGAATAGACTAGAGAGAGTGGCCTACAAAATGTATAATATAAAACACACAAAATACAATACACAATATGCAAGGGGTAATCCAAAACCCAAAACGTCCCGTCACAAGTATCAAGTCTCAAGATGCTAAATAGTTGCCATTAGAAACGAGAATCGAGCGGCTGGGCTCAACTGTTTCATTCCATTGTTTTTTGTATTGCTTTTACAGTAAAGGCAATCCGTTCACATACCTTTGTCCTTTGTACAATGACGTTATTATTATTTATACATGCTCCAATGCTCGAGACTTGATGCTCCAAATTGGTTATTGGTTCACCATGCTAATATCTCCCTATTTACAAATTACAAATTATAAATGGCTCATAATAGGTTGGTTGGTTGTATTTGTCCTTGAAATTCGTGTTAATTTCAGCTATAGCCTATTGGAGTTCAGTACCATGTACAATGTACAATATTAAAGCATCCTGCATCTCAACAGTCAAGAGTCAAGAGTGCAGTTGGATATTTTAGATCCGTGTTTAGTATGTAGGCGTTGCTCAACAATTAATTATAATAATTGAATATTAATTGCATCCTTTTGGCTTTTGACAGTTGTTCCGTTATTATTACGGCTATTTTCTATAAACCGCCAACCATAAACAGGCACGCATTTGACATCTGATGTCTGGTTGGGTTTGTAGTTTGTAACAGAAAGTAAAATAGCCAGCCACGCATCATCCTTCATCCTGCACACGTGTCAAAATTATTAAGAGTCCCGGTTTCTAAACCAAGAATTCTTGACTCTTGACTCTTGACGCCTCTCTTCAAACTTCAATTCACAGTCATTTTAATATTTCCGCGTTTAATTCGGTATACATCGGCTTCGTTCTTTGTCCTTGGAGCTTTGTGCTTTTTAATGCTCTCAAATATCAAATCATTTTGCTACAATAGACAATAGACGATAGCAATTGAAAGGTTGTGCTTGAAGGTCAAGATGACCTTTTCTCTCGTAGTTTAGAGTTTGGGAGGACTCGGAAATTTTGATCAAGAACTTTAGAGTTGTAGTCATGATGACAAAAAAATAGCAACGGTTTTTCGGACCAAGAGTTTCGAGTTTCGAGTGGAGCCGAGCATTGAAAAACAGGATTTGCTTCCGAATTTTGTATAATATGTATAATGTATATTCTATGAATTTTCTTCATCTCCTTGAACTTTTAAACCTGAACACAAGGGCTGAGAACTTTGTTCTTTGTTATGCAAAAAGAGAAACATGATAACTCTTTACTCCAAAGTTCCAAAGTCATTTGATCCTCTTTGTAATATTAGACATTAAAGGTCGGATGAGACTTTTGATTAAACTTTGAACGTTTTCTGGCATTTGGCATTTGGAATTTTCAAATACAATCACTTTAATCTTGAATCACTCTTGAAGCACTAAAGTACTCTCAATTGTCAATCTACCTTTTGTCCCTCATCTCTCCTGTTTCAACTAGATATTAAATTGTACATGATCTTTAATTGTATTACGTTTTGATCCATACACATCATGCCAAAAGAACTATAAACCGTCAAGCATAAAGAATCAAGAATCAAGAATCAAGGGCTCAGAGTTTCATCAATTTCAAAAGTTGAAAGTTTCTGGATTTTATTTGATTATATCACCTACAATGTACATAATGGACTAACAAGATTTGTCTAGATTCTAGATTTTAGTCGAGGTAAAATCCGCAATCCAATCTCCAACCTACAGTCTCCAGTGTACAATGCACAATCTACCAGGAAACTTTAAGGCCGACACTTGATACTGGATACTGCTATGGACCGTAAATAGAGATACAGTTGATGATTTCTTGAGAATCAGAAATAGAGGACAAAGGAACGAGGATCCATGCGGAACTGAGAAGAGAAGAACGAACTGTGGATTAGATGTAATGATAATGATAATATTGCCCCACTAATCACTGTATCTAACCGTTACGTTACGTTGGATAAGAGAGCAATCCAACAACCTTGAGCCCCGAGTCTTGAGCCCCGAGTTATCAAACTAATTTATCGATTTTAACCAAATAAAAGAGACAACACACAATACACAATTGAAAATAGAGTATAGACAACAGTAAAAGGATCTGCGGACTGCGGACTGCAAATGCGGACAAGATATGAGAAATTCCAATGTACTCATCTCATGTGATTACAGTTTTGTGCTCAACTCGAGACTCAAGACTGGAGTATGGAGTATGGAGTATGGAGTACACGATACTTCCGCATTTTATGCCTGTCTTGGTGCAATATAAAATGTAATGAAACTTGTCATTCTATTGAAAATATCCGATGAGGCGAGAATATTTGGACGTTAACTCTCATAACATAATCTACAATGAGAATCTAGAGTATTATCGCCTTTTCTATTTTCTTTTGTACTTGTTACCCGTGGTGAAAGGATGAAGGATTCCGGGACAATTTGTGTCGTCTCGAGGCTCGAGTCTCGAGTTTTGAGGCTCTAGTGTCGAGTTTTGCTCCCAGCTCAATGTAATATTCCGATCAGTCACTCGACAATACAGTAATGACAACATCATCATTATCATCACTGAACCTTTCACATGTCTTGTCACTTGTCCAATCTTCACATGTCCTAACAAAAGAACGCACAAATTCTCGGAACCGTAATCGGAGGAATTTATCATTTATTATTTATCATGTACAAGAGTTTGGCGCTTTTCATTTTTCTCACACTTGACCAAATACAAAATATTTCTACAGCAAACAGCCGACAGCCGACAGTCGAAAGCCCAAATACTTAATATTTTTGGGACGCAAAAGAAATTTTATTATTTAACAGGATTGATTTTTATTATTATTGTAGTGAAGATTGAGAATTGAGAATTGAGAATTGAGGCTGATGAACTTGTATAATATTGTGTATTGTGTATATTGTGTATTGTGTGATAATACTTACGTAAAGTTGGAAGTTGGCTCATCTTTGATAAACAAAATTCCTGCTGATTGTGTTTGTATTTGTATTTATTTACTTTTTATTTACTTGAGCTTACTTGCGCCAAATTTCGCGAATTTGATGATGTAAAGTTGTCTACACCTACAACCTACAATCTACAATCTACACGTATATAACATAACGGCTGAAAATGGAAAAGTTGTAAAACCATTATTAAAAAATTCCATTGTCAACGGCGTGCTCATATAAAATACAAAATACAAAATACAAATATGTTTGTCCTTCGTAAAATATTGTTGGTGGACGCGGCCCTTGACTCTTGACTCTCGACTCTCGACTTGCCTTGTAAATTTTACCGAGGAGGAAATAAATTTTAGTTTGTGTTTCCCGTTTCCCGACTTTCATTAAGAAGAGGAAACAAAAGAAAAGTCTACTGAATTTTGGCCTGTTTGCCGTTTGCCAAACTTTGGCCTTGGTTTCGGCTTTAGCGTTGGCATCTTTCGTCTTTTTGTTTTACGCTTAGAAGTTGCTGTTATTTACGTGTGTCTTGTGTCTGTTGTCTAGAGTCTGGAGGCTCTTCTCTGTCTACAGAAGCAAAGGAAGGCACTGCGTGGTACCTCATACTAAAACACTCGGCATTTCCTCCCTTCCCTCTCGCTCCTCTTGTCTCTCGTCTCTTGTGAAGAAAGTAAAAAAACTACTCTGTAGTCTTCACGCTTCTTCATGATTTTTCCTGATTGATTGCAGTCTTTTATTTAGTCTATGGATTTTAGCAGCTATAGATTCCACATCCTACATTCTAGAAGTTTATGGTGGAAAAAACATACTATCTGGAATCTATACCAAAAAAAGTATCTAGTTTATATATTGCATTGTACAGGCATGATACACGTAACAGAGGTCATTTGAACTCAACATTTTTCATCAGTTTACTTGACTCTCCACTCTCCATTCTCCACGCTCCATTCTCATTCTCTATTCATTCACTCGGGCAATGGAGCGTTTAAATTTGCCGAGCAAGGTTCAAAAGGAGAAGGGAGTAAGGAGAAAAGAGAGTGCTCTGTAAAATATTTGGTACATGTACAATCTCCAGGCCGATTGATGTTCTTGTGTAGAAACATCCACTTTCAAATATGCTACAGTCTACTGTGATGATGTGATGATATTTACATGCAATCCTCTTGACATTGTCAAATTACCCGTACACACTCTTTGTTCCTGCCATTTTGAATTCTGAATTCTGAGTTCTGAATTCTGCAGAAAAGTAAGTGGACAAATTTTAGTTTTTAGGTCAAACGAGCTTCAATGTGTCAACTCATCATCTGGTTTTTGAATGTTACGGGTTCAGATCCCTTTGGCAAATGAAATGCATCTATAGATGAAAGGAAAAAATGGGATTGGATATTGTGCAAGATATTTTCAATATTACGTGGAATATTCAATATTCAACATGATAAATCGGCATAGTGCACTTGAGTAGTTGAGTCATTTAGCCGCTGTCCGCTAGCCTCTGGCCTGTGAATTTGTCTGGCAGCATTGAAATTGAAATTGATTGTGATACTTTTTCCATTACAGTCAGCTGTTCAAGCTTCCATATTCCAGACTCCAGGTTCAAGGGCTTTGTAATACGATTGATGTCCCATGTGCAAAAGGGCGATTAAAATGGACCATAAAATTGCAAAGCATACAGAGTACAAACAATTATACTTAATACACAAGTGGTACTGGTAAACGTTTCAACAAGCTACGGAATTTTTGCTGAAAGTGGCCTATAAAAAAGTCAAATTACTCGAGAATCTAGAATCCAGAATCTACTTAGAATTGGGAATATTCCATTCTTTTTTGCTATTTCGCCCTACAAAAGTTTGGTGATGAGTTGGATTCAATTTGAACTTGAACTTGAACCTTGAAGCTATCGACATAAACTCGTGTCTGTATTATTTTGTCTGTAGTCGGGTTATCAGTAATCAGTAATGTCACAAGGCACAAGGCTAAACTCTAGATTCTAGATTCTAGATTCTAGATTCTGGATTCTGGATTCTAGTGAAAAAAGTTTGTAATTGAGGAATAAAAGGCAATTTTCCAATTCCAAGGCGAAAAGATATGGATAATAAGCTTCATTATGTATTATGTATAATGTTGATAACTAAAAGGAGTAGAAAAACTCATAGTTTCCGGCATCCGACATCCGACAGCTAACATCCTGGATTTTGCAAGACATCTGGAATCTGGAATCTGGAAATTTGAAATGTATAGCCAATCCCAATCCCAATCCGAATCCGTGTCTCCAGACAGTTCCAAATCCAGGTATAAGAATTTCAGTGAATCGATATCAGTAGTCTAGCAACCGAGTTAAAAATATATGGTAAAATATCTGTATTAGGAGAGATAAAACTTTATCTTGATTCCCGATTCTCGATTCTGGGTTCTCGATTCTTGGTTGTTGGTGACATGATGTGACCCTAGAAAGATAACTTTCTCTTTCTCTTTCTTCCAATTCAACAACGGCTCCTTAAATAAGCCTGTGCAAGCAGTTTTGAGCTGTGAGACTGAGGAAGATGCCTTTTATCACAAGCCAAAAGCCACGAGGATAAGAAGATTGTGCTTTGTGTTTTGTACTTGCTTTTAGTACGTATATGCGGATGTGGAATGGGGAGAATGGAAATTGGAGAATGGAAAGTCTTGAGGATGTGAGTAATGCCTAGAACCTTGATACCTGATTAAACTTTACCAGCATTTAGCTGGATTAAGGGTATCAGAAACTTATCTCCATCTGCAGATTACAGATACATACAGATTTCACCCGACATTCTACATTCTAGATTCTAGATTCTACACAGAAGATGGAAAGTGGAGCGACGAGAAAAGTGGAGATATCATCATATTAATAAAAATAAAGTTTCTACTCTACTTTCTATTCAATGCCTAAATGCTCCACAAAAATGTTTTCACCTTTCAAAGTCAAAAGTCAAAAGCTAAAAGTTTTGACAAAAATTTCCTTCCATGTTTTACTTGTGCTGTCAACTTTCAAAAGACGAACAAATCTTGGATCTTGGATTACATTGATCGTCTATAGCTGAAGT
Source organism: Sminthurinus aureus (assembly GCA_034698265.1). Classification (NCBI taxonomy): domain Eukaryota; kingdom Metazoa; phylum Arthropoda; class Collembola; order Symphypleona; family Katiannidae; genus Sminthurinus; species Sminthurinus aureus. Next base: position 10,917 of record JAQGBH010007068.1, read on the forward strand.
CACTTTTTTCCCTTTAGTTCTTGATTCTTGAAGACTTGTAAAATATCATGATATTTTTTTATTATTCATTTTTACTCAACTGTGAAATTCAACTTTTTTCTTTGTCCTGTATGTCGAATGTCGAATGTCAAATGTCGAACATCGAACGTCGAATACAGGCACAGGTAATTGTGATCGTAATTCGCAAGTTGTCAAGGTCATCTTCAGCTTTATTTTACCTGCTTCATTTGTCCTCTTTGAGCTTTGAGTTTTGAGCTTTGAGTTTTGAGTGGGTTGTAAATTAAAATTCCCCCTTCACTTAACCTGTCATCCTGTCTTCTGTCTCCTGTCTCATTTTAATGCAAACTACAAGTGTAATTCTTGGAAGGAAAAGGAGAAGAGGAAAACGTTAATACCCAACAAGATTATTCATTAGGGAAAAGCTTCATTATTAAAAATAAAAAAGAGACAAAAACAAGTTTTTTTGAAGTTGAGGATTTTTTTTTATTAGAAAAATATTCGAGAATCAGTTTCTAGTTCCTAGATTCGTACAGATTTTTTTATTTTACAAAGAAATAGGGAATTATGATAAACAAGTAAAAACCGCCCGTCACATGACGGGCAATATAACGTCTCAAAAAATTCATATCCGGTGGCTCAGGAATCT
>JAQGBH010007069.1:0-11561 GCA_034698265.1 Sminthurinus aureus
AATATGTCAAATATCAATAATTATAAATTAATTATGATTTAATTCTGCCCTTTTATTCAGCAATGTGTATTGTGCATTGTGCATCTCACTTTCCATTTCAATTTCCTACTGTACACTATATAATATCTAAAAACTACAAACACTGAAGAGCAACGAGCAACAGTTGAAAATATGGACGAATGGAAACTGAGAAAGTAGACATTTTACAGTTGCATGCAATTTATGCATCTAGGAAAGCAACAGATAAAACGATACATTTGAAAATTGAAATCTTGAATGCTGCAAAACACAAAACAGGACATAATTTACAATTTACACTAAACTAAAAAGTAGATTATTGCAAAAAAAATGCCACTACTGATCATAACCAAAAGCAAAAGTCCAGAGTTGTGGCTATATGCAAGGACTGTGCTCAATGTGCTCATGCTTGCATATTATCTACATTTACTTGCGTTACACGTTACACGTTACAAGCATGGAAATCTTTTTAAAAAATGAAAGACGTCATTTTATAAACTCGTGTTAACGAAAGTAGTTGCAAGTTGAAAAAATGAGTTTTATAATAGTGAATACGCAATCATGATGGATGATGGATGATAGTTCAAGGAAGAACAGAGGAAAACTTGCTACAGCTTACAGTCATGTGCTCAAAGCTCAAATCGAGCAGTTCAATATTAAAAATTCGTAAAATAACAAGGAAAAAGTCTTGTACTTGTCATTAGGCAATAGAATACACTGTACATCCTACACACTGATACACTAACATAATAATGATGTTTGTAAAATTAAATCTCAACACACAACTTGATAAATACATCTGTTATCCATGCTCCATGCAACGTGCTACACATACAGCAAATGACTACACCCACAATCAAAAATTAACAATTAAAATTACAAAGACACTATACACTGATAGTATATGCTATATATACAACATACAACATATGTAACGTTTTTGACAACTAGATAACTAGAGATTTTGACGCTGGTAAAGAATGTCGGGAAAATTACCCGCGACTTGTTCTGGTGGTTGAGGTAGGGAACCGAATCTCATTGTAGTGGAGTTTGATTGTTGTGGAGTAGCAGAAGAATCTTCAGCTGCTGCAGAAGATAATTTCGGAGGACTAAAACCAAACGCTCCAGCAAATGTGGCAGGTCGTGGAAGTCCAAAATTGGATGTTGGGCTTGGAAGTCTTTGAGCCACAATTGGCACTACGGATTATGAATTACGAATATTTTATAGTTTAAATCGTAATCGTAATTTGTCACTTGTTATCAAAGAAAATTCCACATTGTTGTCGGTTTATTATGGTAAAAAATTGAATAGAATAAAAAGAGCAAAAATTTAATTTATCTGTATTTACTTCCAGTATCAATGGTACCGCCTTGACTGTTCACTAAGAACGTGGTTCCCTGTTGATGAAGAAAAAATGCAAAATACGCATAAAACTCAAGTGTAATTTGTAAAATATGAAATGTAAAAAATCATTGAAATTATTTGAGTGACTAATATAATATTATTGATTACTGTGAATAAAATGTCCTCACCTTAATATCCTGTAACTTGACATTTCCTACATACTTTTCAAAAATTTTATGCACGTCGTTCTCTTGGGCGATTTCACGGAGAAACTTTAACGGAATCTGCAATAACAGGAACAATTAGTGGATTTATGCATAAACGATTATCTAATGAGTAATGAGGGATTTCTGATTGTGTGTGTTTTTTATGTTTTGTATATTGCAAGAAAACACATTGGCGTTTTGGAAAATAATTGAATTTTATCATTTTCACAATGTAGTTAAAGACCGTAAAATGAAAATAGACAATGGAGCTAAATAATAGTAATTTGAAATTGGAATCACAAAACTTATGCGTGTGTTTCTTCTTCTTGTAACTTGTAATTAACACTACCGTCATTGCGGAATTAGTTACCCATGGGCAACTATTCAAATATTGGTATGTACATAATGCTTAAGTAAATAGGATGGGCAACTATTGGAAGCTGGGTAATTATTCGCGCAATGACGGTATCTGAAAGAAATGTGTCAATAACTACGAGGGAAACTGTGAACTGTAACACGTAGATTAAGACGCATCAACAATGAACAATCAGCGTAAAGAGTAAACAGTAAACAATGTAATAGTCTAATTTGTTATTAATTATTAACGACTAATGCATACCGATTTTATCACTTTTGGAATTTCTTCAGACTGATTTTCCTCTTCAGTGGAATTTGTTCCATCAGTAGAATTTGGAAAAACAATAGGATCAGTTGACTTTATTCTGACATTTCGACGACCCTGACCCTGACGTTGACGTTGCATCAGCTCCCTGACACTTGAACTTGCACTTGATTCTGGTTTCGGCCTAGAGCCTGACATAAAAATCTCGTCCAGTTCATTCGCATAACCACAACTGTGAACACTGAACAAGACGAATATACAAAAGAAGAAAAATTCCATTTTGATCAGGGTACTTTATAAAGTTTTATTTTATAGCCAAAATCCAAAACCGAATATCGAATACCGAATAAACACAGTTTTACTTATTTTCTTTAAACTCTCACAGTAAACCACTCAAAATATACTTTGCAATTTTTAACACTCACAGCTGAAACTGAGCACAAAACACAACAGGCATAACAAGAATAGAAAATAAAAGTGTTTTTGAGTTTGGAGTAGTTTCTGAAATACAAAAATTTTCTAGTGTTGTGATCTCACTACACAAAATAATTGCACTGGCAGATTTGCACTGTGTGTTGTGTGTTCTAGTAGTAGTTGTGCTTATGATATGCTTGCCGGCCTGTATTTGTAATACTTGGAAATCATTAAGTCTGTGAATTTATAATCATTTAGCAGGAACAAGTATAAGAAGTAACAGGACAAGAAACTGCTGTGGAGATACACATTATTATACTGTACACAGTGTACACTACACATTACACATGCACAAGATAAATAAATAGATATTCCTCTTCTTACTTCTTACTGAATTGAGACTTGACCATTCACAATTGACTCTATATTTACAAGTTACAACTGTAATGTAAAATGTAATACATAATAAACACTGTGTAAAACGTGAACATGTATCAATTTGTATTTATAATTTATATTGCATTTATTTATTATTTATTATAGGTATTTGGTAATAAATAATGCTACACATTATTAGTTACATACGTCATATCCAACACAGATACACAATAAAAATTGACCATTTCCTTTCTAGATGAGTGTATTAGGAAAACTGGTAACTGTTTGACGTAATGAAGGCAGGATTAGTCCGTTTTGACAGGATGTACAATGTACAATTGACAATGGATATATGTTTTGGGAAATTATCTGAACTCTGCACTATACGACACTCTACTACTGTTGAATGCTAAATTAATAATAATTATTGTGACAAATATAAAATTTACGATCACGGACTCATCTCGAATCTCGAGTCTAGAATCTCAAGTCCATCTTAAAAATATTTCTGTCTTTAGTTCTTAACACGGATTTGTTTGTAGTGTGCGTTAATGGTGTGGAATGTGTAATATCCACTCTCTCTCTCCGTTTTCCGTTTCTGTTTCTGTTTCTATGTGTAGATGCAAAATTATGCCCTATACAATGTAATAAAGGAGGTATCTATACATTCTACATTCTACAAGGCTTGAGACTTGAGAATAAGGAACGAGACGTTATTGAGCAAACGATCTTGTATCTTGTACTATTATGTGCAAAGATATAGGTAAATAATAGTTAATGGTTATTAGCTATACATGTACAAAATGGGCAGCTCATCACATTTAGCAATAGTCTATAACTATGACTTGATTGTTTCAATATTCACTACCCAATACTCAATACATATAACGAACTATGCGTACATAATGTTTTGAACGTTATACTATTACTATGTAGTTTGGTACATACGGGAAATAAGAGAGATAGAAAAATAACATACATATGCGGAATATCCCACAAGACTCGAGACTCGAGACTCAAATCACATACACACATCTATGATATTAACCGTCTCTCATCATACTTATTTATTTGATATTTAACTTTTGACGTAAGCGAACATTTCCTTTGCAAAAAAATTGCTTATCATTTAACTGCAACAAGAAAAAGAAAAAGAAGAGGAAAAATTACTAGGAGCAAGTACAACATTATTTGATGATATAGAACTACTTGCTAAGAGAAGAGGAGATGAGCACAGGAAATTTATGTAGATTGTAGATACATGTTTAGTTTGCAGTTTGGCAATAATAGTTTTTCTCTAGTCCAAGGTCTATAATCTAGAGATGAGAGGCAAGAGACTACATGCAAAATTCAAAATGGTAAATGGTAAAGACAAAGCACTTGTACATTGTACACAGTGTACTTTGTCCGACCTTCCTCCTTTAACTATTGGCAAAATGTACATGTGAAAAAACAACACCAATTATCGTAGAATATGACTTGTTTCCAAATAACAAATAAGACATAAGACACAAGCCCTTGTGTTTCTGCTACTTGTTACTGTGGGTATTTCCTATGTGAGAGAGTAAATATTTAACATTTGGTACATATTAGTTTGAAGACTGAAGATTGAAGCAAATTTTAACTTACATTATACATGCATGAATTATCTACTCCACTGGCTTGCAAATTGTCGAGTGTCAAGGAGTGGAGTGCGGAATATGGAATATGGCTAAGGACCTTTTGTAACTATTGACATCCGCGCATTAGTCAGACATTAGACATTATAAATTAAACAGTAGACGGATAAATATTAAAAAATGGAGAATGGAAAACGGACAACGTCTACTAGTGTCATTAGTAGTAGTAGGACGAAGCAGAACAACATGTTTATTTCATCCGTGTAATTTAGAAATCTCAACTGGAAGATTAAAATTACACACCTCTGTAATATTCTTAATGCTCCCAAAGAACAAAACATGATTCATAATAATTATGTAGCATGACAAATAACTTAGAGCCTGCATAATATTTATACCTTGCAGGGGAACAGACACAGTCAACAGTATGTAAGTACGTTCTACGTTCTACAACATTTTGTTGGTTCTTTGTGAAAAAGAAAACAATTTTCATACACCCGGAATCAATTTTAGACTTGAAAATATATTGTATATTGTACCATTAGCGAAGATTAAGCTTTTGTTTTATATATTATCATTTATCGTGAACTGTGTACATACGTTGAATTTGATTTTTTCAGTAGGAGACTGTGAGTTGTGAGTTTGGCAATCTGTGTTTTTTAGTACCATGTACACTGGAAATTGGTATTTGGAATTGACATTGAGAAATTTCTGCGTTTGTTTTTGGTCGTAGTAGAAACAGTAAAAAAGCTATATTTTTTGCAACTTGTAACCTCTGTAACTTTTACGACTCAGGATGCTGGATATTGGACATTGAGCTGGAAAGCTTTCACTCATCAAGTATGTTGTAAGATCGGTCAATTTAATGGATGGTGAATGTTTGTGAGGAGTTATCGGAAGTTCAGAATCTGAACTGTGGACTTTGGAATACATGTCAAAACTCAAAACTCAAAACAAATAGTGAATTTTTACAAGAAATTAGTACTTAGCATGGTTACATTGCGTAAGTTGTGAGTTTTAAGCAGTTCAGTTGTCAGTTGTCAAGTAAAACGGAGTAGTACAGAATACAGAATCTTTAGAATATGAGTAGATGACAGAACTTACCTTGGAAACAGTCTCAAGCTCTGATCTCTCATGTACCACTAAATGTACACTAAAAAGTAAAATGTTCAAGATTCAAGATGCCTGTGTGACATGTGATCCTTTACTCACTACAATTCAACGTTTTAGTCTGGAGCATGGAATATGGATTATGGATAAACATAGTATTTATTCATCAAATGGATTTTTCTTGTCAATCACTACGATACGTGTACAATATTGAAGTAGAATCATGATTTATCACAAATCTATAATGTCAAGTGTACAGTGTACACACTACACAGTGCCAGTTGGCAGTACACACTTCACACACAATTGTGACATGATGTAATGACAAATTCTTCAAAAAAAGCAAGTCAAGAACAGTAAATAATATTCGACTATTTGCTAAAACTTTGCAATCTGTAATCAGTTAATCTGCCTTGTGCTGCCATATTATGCTTGTAACGTATAACGTGTAACGTATAAAACATTTATGTAAGATGCAAGATTTAAACTGGTTATGCTACATCTTTCATTCACCTCAGTTTCTTCATTTTCTTTCGTCAAGCTGTATACAGTATACAATATACATAAAATCCTAAAAATTATCCATGATTTTCACTGTAGACTGCAGGAATAACAATATGTGTTAACAGTTAACAGGTAGCAGGTAAATGATGAATGATCATAAAAATTTACAACTCGATAAAACATGGAAATCTGGTTTATTAATTATAGTCTAGGGAATAGAATGGAAATGATATATAACTGCATTACATAAGCAACAAAAAAAATACAGCATGCGTCTGCAATTTAGGTTTTAGATTTTAGATGCAAAATTTCGGGGACTGCAAAACGTTTTTACTTTTCACATAATATACATCAGTATTTATTTATTTAAGCAAGACAAGTGAAACTGGAGTGTTGAAAGTTGTGATCAAAGCTTGTAGTTAATAAGAAATGCATGTAACGTCATTTTATTTACCAAGTATAACTAAAATGAGACCCTTCACTCCACAATCCACACTATTAAACATTAGCACATGCACATACTTTTGAATCTCAATCCTGAAGATAAAATGATGAACTATGCATACATAATGCAAATAATATGTTTATATGCTTTTGATACTGGATACTTTATACACATCTAACTTGACTACGACTACAAATATTAGCTTTAGTAAATAAAATAGCTATCATAACTATTTCTGTAGATAAGATGAATTTTATACGTATGTTCGGTATATTGTATTTTTGTACCCAATTTGTATGCATAATATTTATGATAATATGATATACGCTGTAAACAACTAAAATCATTTTTTTTGATGAAATTTCTCCAAGTATTAAGTACATCAGTACTCTTTTAGATTTTAGATGTTTGACTTTTGAATGGCAACGATGGAAACCCTAATCACTAGTCACTTGTATCTATTTTGTATTGCCTGAGCCCATCATTTTTAAAAATACGCTTACAACTACAGAATTCTAATTCTAAAAAGAGAATGCACAGTAGCAGTTTTCATGGAGCATAACCATAATAATATTATATGAAATATATTATGCATCATTGTTTAATACGTGTTAAGTGTGTATTATGTTATATTACAGAGTAACATGCTTTCCTATACTCAAATACTCACTTTGTCAGATAAACAAAAAGTTGGGATTAAACAAACATGAGGAATATGATGAGAAAAAATGCTTTGGCATATTCAGTATTATTTAGTCTTATCACACTGGAAAAACAGGCCAGTTGAATAATATTGAATGTAACTTGTAACTGGTATCGTATGAGCGTTGGGAGCTACGTGGGTTGTGGAACGAAGTAACTTTATGCATAGATATCAATGTGTTTGATACTTGCTACTCGATACTCGATCAAAGGAATTACGAAAGGATCAAATGCCGCTGATTGCGGATAGACACTAGACTACTAGACATGAGTTTAAAGTTTAAATTTCTATCGTCATTCCTTGCAAATATTGTGTCATGCAAACTTTGATATTATAGAGGGTTGACCCCCAATTATTATTATTATTATTATTATTGAATTCTTAATTACCAGTAACAATGTATTAATCCACTAGTCTACTGGTCTTTGAAATGGTTCATTCTTGACACATCTCCCTTGAGACGGTTAACCAGTTCTTATCATTCATCATTCACCTAATCATGAAACCAGATTGATTTCTCTCCGTTCTCTCCTCCTGTCAGTCGTCAGTCTAACAAGTGTAGTTAAGGAAAAAGTGCACTGAATACAAAATACAAATACAGAGTGTAGAGCGTCGAGTGAAAAGCATTCATTTGTGTGATACTTGCGCAGCTATTTTTATTTATTTTATTCATGTGAGTGAAATTCTATTTGAAAGTGTGTACAATTTGATACAATTTTTTAGTGACAAAGTATTTTACAGTGTAGTGTAAAGTGTAAATTCTGTTCCACACGTAAAAAAATGGCTTGTCCAATGAGGTACGAAAACTTGAGAAAAAAATAAGAAATGACAAACGCATTTTCATTATGCTTCCGATAATTTAACTCATAGTATATTACAGTTGTCCAATTTATCTAAAATTTAATAATTCTTTTGTACAATTATTTTAGTAATAATGATTTGGCCCAAGCAGGCGTGAATATGGCAGAGGTCAACGATGGGTTATTATACGGAGAATACTTACAGCTGGACAAAGTTCTGGACGCACAACGATTAATCAGTGCTGAGCACAACAATGAAGTTCATGATGAACATCTATTCATTATAACTCATCAAGGTGAGCGAGTTTGAACATTTAATAATTGAATGATCGATTGAATGATTGTTACTACATATTATCATAATATTCTATATTATTATACAACAATTATTTTCAATATTTTAGATGAAAACTTTTCGTTACATACACATGATTTTGATTGCATTTTAATCTCTTAAAATTTTAAAAGGTCAAGAATTTCTTGCTTTGCATGTGTTGCCGCATGTACCGATAATCGATAATCCGATGTACCGTTAAGCACAAAGTGTAAAGAAAAAAATTATAAATTCAAGCTCCAATATCATACGTTTGATTCATTCAATTTACTTGTACGTACAAGTAAATTGATAATATTTTATATTACTGTAATCAGGTGTCATAGAGTGAACTACTTAGATTTTATAGGTATTTCATACTTTACAAATCCCTATCATAAGATCGAAATGAAGCTCATGTTAGAGCTTACTGCGGATTAATACTCAATATCATGTGTTCCACTAAAGTTTTCATCACAAGATTTTTAAGAACTCCAAGCTCAAAACCTATACATGAGACTTTTTACTAAAAGTTAGAAGTAGACTGCATTTTGACATTCTTTTGTATTTCTTTTCAGCCTATGAATTATGGTTCAAGCAATTACTGTTTGAAATTGATTCAATTCGTCGCATGTTCTTGGAAACAGAACTAGATGAAAGATGTATGCTTGAGGTTTTGAAGAGAGCTCAACGTTGTGTACTTATTCTAAAAGTAAATATAATCTAAATAGAATTTTAAATAATACATAAAAAAATAAATACACATTTTATTGTCACTGTATTTTGTAAACAAAACCGGATTAATAATTCAATGTTCAATGTACATTCATGATTTTCAGTTACTTGCCGACCAAGTTCAAATCCTTGAGACAATGACACCTCTGTAACACCTTAATATTTTGCATTGTTTTTACCTTAAATTGATTTGAGTAATAAACTTCAAAATGTTCTAGATTCTATGGAATAGGTTTTATATTTTATATTCATTGTTTACAAATTTTAGAGATTTTATGGAATTTCGACACTACTTATCGCCAGCCTCCGGGTTCCAGTCTTTACAATTCCGTTTACTAGAGAATAAACTTGGAGTACATCACGATTCACGTGCACGTTATAATCAACAACATTACTTGAATGTATTTCCTGATGAATTCTCAGCCAAGAAACTCAATGAATCTGTGACAGAACCATCTCTTTGTGATTTAATTCAAATTTGGTTAGAGAGAACTCCAGGTTTAGAAGGAGCTAGTTTTAATTTCTGGAATGAATATCAAATCGCTGTAAATAAAATGTTTTCCGACGAGGAAGAAATTACACAGGTTACACTTGCACTAAGTCTTACAATTTACAACATGTATGAACTATGAACTACATAACTAAATGTATTTTTTTACCTACAGTCACACAACAAAAGCCAATAGTTAAGAAGTTACGATTTTTCTAATTTCTAATAATATATTCCCACTTCTAATAGAAAGAACCAAATGAGCTTGTACGAAAAGTAGCATTGGCAAATATTACAAAGAGACGAGAACAGTTTCAATCCGTTTTTGATGAATCCATTCATGAAGCATTTGTGAAACGTGGAGATCGACGTTTTAGCCACAAGAGTCTTCGTGGAGCTATCCTAATTACTTTTTACAGAGATGAACCAAGATTTAATCAACCTCATCAGGTAAAATATATCGCAAAATTTGTGTTAATTGTTTGTTCCATTATAAAATTTTGGTAAAAATGTTATAAGTTCATACAATATTTTGTTTTTTTTGCCCTCGGTTTGTTTTGTAGCTATTAACTGCCTTAATGGATATGGACGCACTCATACAGAAATGGCGATGTAATTTTAATTAAATCTAGTATGTCATAGGGATGCTCAAGAATATCCAATATCCATACTATCTACTAATTATGCTATTTTTATTTCTAGACAATCATGTCATGCTCGTTCAGAGAATGTTGGGTTCACAACAGCTTGGAACTGGAGGCTCAAGTGGTTACCATTACTTGAGATCGACATTATCGTGAGTAGTTATATTTACCTTTTCTTAATTTGAAATTATTTTACGTAAATTTACCCCTAATCATGTCAATGTGTGCTTATTTGTTGCCATTCTTAAAAACCAATTACAGGGATAGATATAAAGTCTTCCTGGATTTATTCAACCTCTCAACTTTTCTAATACCGAGAAAATATATTCCCTCATTGCCTCAACAAACAATTAATGAAATAAATGCTCAAATCTGTTCAACTAAAACCGAAACGTCTGCAAAACGAGAAACTACATGATGATTGTAGATTTTAGCTCTCGAATAATAATAATAATAATGAAAATAAAAAATAATGTAAAACGGTACACTAAAACGAGAATTTGAAAAATGACAGAAGATTTTTACTACAAAGTTTAATCACATAGGATAGATTTGGAAGTACAATAATAATGATTATTGATTACTGCATGATATTTTAAAAATATATCAAGAATTTTTTTATAAAACAACGTTATTAAAAATTACTATCGACTACAATTTAATTTTTTCCTGGTATCAATAGTAGAATTAGATACGAATATTAATAATTAACAGTACAATGGAATTTTGGTGATTAATGCAATTTTGTAATAATTCTATCATACTATAGCGGGATCCTGCACTACACGTACACAATACATTTCATCATTATAATAATTAGAAACAATAACACTAAACAACATATAGGGTACATTTTATGAACAGTAAAAATACAATATTCTTTGAAATATGAGGAATATTATCTATCTATTATCTATCATCTTCATACAAAAGTTATGATGATACAGTATACAATATTCTGAACAAATATGATATGAAAAATATGTTATTTAAGAATATAAACGTTTGCTATGTAAGAGATTATATTTGGTACAAAATAAAATCAAGGATGGTAATGTTTTTGTAACCTTTAAATTGGTTGTGTGTCCATTGGTTGAGCTACAGTGTCTCCGCTACCCGTTTCTTTTTTATTTACTACTTCGTTGAACATGAAAGCACTTTGACATTCTTGTAAATATTGGGTTGAACGGTGCTCATCAAGGAAAATTGCATACA
>JAQGBH010007070.1:0-11560 GCA_034698265.1 Sminthurinus aureus
AGTAATGAGCATCTTTCAGAATCTACTGACAAATGAGATAAATGCTTTCATTATACCTCGTTCCCTTCATACTAAGTAAAATTAATTAATGAACCAATTGGTACATTTGAGCGTACTTCCTAGATTTTCTTTTCTTACAGTACAGGGGTCTCAAAATAAGTACTGTGCTGCAAAAATAAGTACGTCTGGCAACTATAAGTATACATCAAATACATCAAATATAGTAACATAAAAAATATCATGAGTATGCTATTTTGTGCCTTATTCTATGTTGTTGTAATGGTAGATGGTAACAGTGTATTATATATATTTTGGTAGCATTTAAATTTTAAATGCAGATAAATCCATTATGAATTACGAATACCAAAAAAAACACTAAACAACACATGAAAATGTCCCAAAAATTGTATTTTTGTCAATGTCTTCATACTACATATATGAAGAGAAACTACTTCATAATTTCAAAAGATGTGAAACAAATAAATATATATATGAAATAAATAAATGTCATTGAAACAATTTACAATCTCAGTATTTTTTTTTTCAAATTCATGATTACTAAAATATTTTTAATCATCAAATAATAAGAATAATAATAATAAATTCAGTTAAACAATACATTTATATTAATAGTTATAATTATTATTATTATCATTATTATGTAGAATTCATACAAATTACAGCACGAGAAATTAAACATGAATGATAAACACTACATAACAATGGGTAATGACTTTACATAAGTGAAAAGTCGATATAGTATAATATAGATAACAGATATGGACTTAGGAATGAAAATTCGACACATATCATATAATATTACTACACATTATTACAGATGTCAGGTTTTAACAACGTATAAAAATACAGAAAAATTCATCCAAATTTATAAAAATACTTTGGTAAAGTTTTTTTCTACTTATCAGCGACCATTCAATCAATCGTTCAAATGAATGGCGTGTAGTGTGTAGTGTACAACATTATGGTATTTATATGAAATTATAAAAACAATGTAATCATTTTTAATCCTAACTACTTACAATGAAGGTCCACAAATATTGCTCAAGTGAAGAATTGAAACTTCAATTCTTAACTCGAGCAATACACCGTGGACTTCAATTGTTATATCTAGAGAAAAGCACATATTCCAGATATAGTACAATATAAAGGCACAATAACAAAAAAAAAAGTTTTTAAACTACTTACTTTGTAAAAAGTGTAAAGAGAAAAAGTACTTTGTATAATTTATATGACCCCGTTAGAATTGTACTATGTATACAAAATATAAATGATATTATAATATAAAAGAGTGACAACAATAACTACTTTAAACCCACTAATGACATGATCAAAAGTACTTGGGTATGTATTCATACAAAACTAGTTGACTACATACATACCATATATTATACGTAGTTAGTGACTGTAGTTAGATTTGTAGGCAAAAGAAAAGAATATCAAACTACGAGCATAATTAAGTGTAGTCTTCTTGCGTAAGCAAATAACAGTAGATTGTAGAGCATGGTGTAAATATTTGAAAATTTTTAAGCTCGAGTTCTTGCTTATTTTTCGTCCATACTGAATTCTGTAAAGAAGCAAACATAACTTTTTAGAAGCTGGAAAAATTAGATATTTGAGTTGGAACGGAATATAAAAAATACAGTTGCTTGTTAGTGTAATATGTAATGTCAAGCTCACAATTGATGTTTTTACTGTTAATATTAAAACAACTAGACTTGTAGTTTTTAGTTTCAATAATATAAAAGTTACACACACACACAAAATTTCCCCAGGCTATTAAAATCTAATGCCAACAATTAAGTAAGGCAAGCACATTTTGTATTTTACCCATATTAATCATACTAATAGTTAATTCAGAAGTATGCTAATTATTATGCCTTGGATGTTTTTGTACCATAATCATCGTAGCTTTACGATACATTATTGATACACATAATATATCAAGTGATTACAAATTTTAGTACGTAATAAAAACCATTACTACGAATATTACTATACTAATATTTTTGTAAAATTTTGTAGCAAGTAAAAATGTTTGAAACGGTATCGTATTATGCTATTATACAGTGAAAAAGGCAACAATACGAACAAAAAGATAATAATAACTGAGAAAATTCTTTGATCACATACCAAGAATTGAATCTTCACCATTTGCTGCTAGTATCGGAATTGCAGTAGACGTGGCAGCTTCTACAATTTGTTCAAGAGGAAAATCCAATTCAAGATGAATATTAGAAAACGTACCCCTATCTATTTGAAAAACGCCAAAAAAAATAATAATAATTTTTGTGATAACAGTATCGGTAAAAATATTATATTGAATGCTTAGTATGTTTTAAAACTTCACAGTTAAAACTTGCATAATGTGATTGTTATAATAGTAACCTACAAAATTATTCTTTTACACATAACATGTATATTATACACTACAAACTACAAGTGATTTGTACAATATATGAAATGAACTCACCATTCAGTACTGGTCGAGCAATAAAACTTCCCGCAGTAAATGCAGTATCACTACTTACACTTCCAGTATGTAATGCGCGTATTCCTCCTCCTGATGATGAAGTATTAGTAGCTGAATTAGTAGTAGTAGTACCGGCAGGAGCAAAACGAAGAATTTGGGAAGTAGTTGTACAAGTAGTAGTAGTAGAAGCTGATTTTTCATTAGTTGGAATACGTAAAGTAGATTGTTTTGAATTAACAATAACTGGAGTTGGAACAGGAGTAACATTTTGACTACTTACTTTTGATGAATCAGTTAATGCAAAACGTTTAGTAGGAGGTTGTTCAATGTCAGACCGAGTTAGTTTTGGCATTTCATCAGTGATAATGGTATTATTAATATCGTCATTATTATTACTATTATTAGTATTATTGTTAACGATTGTATAATGATTAATATTTCCTGATGATGATGATGATGTGACATTATGACCTTGAATATGAACAATTTTTGGTCGTGGAAAAGGTGGAGTAGCAACCGTAGATGAATACAAAGTACTTGAAGGTTCTCCACTTCGTTTTAAGGCATTAGTAGTAAGATGAGCATCAATGAAATGATCAAACGCTTGCCTTACTGGTGTGTCCTGATTATCATCACAGAATGGACAGCAAATTCCAGTCTTTTTCCGTCCATGATAGACTTTTAAATGATTAAAGAAAGTATCTCGAGATTTTGATGCAAACAGACAAAGGACACATCGTAAAATATTCTTCTTTTGATAACATAATAAAGTTTCACGGACTTGTGAATGTCTCTTGGCACAAATTTGGCAACTTAAATTTTTTAATGTCAGTTCAGAAACAGTCTCTTGAGTTGGTTTTTCGGCTTGACATTGATTGACATGTTCAAACAATTTCTTGGCTTCACCAAAAGTAGACAGACAGGACCCACAACGGAAATACGGGTCAAGTATAATTCGATTATTGATATCACGATGTTCAGACATCAAATGAAAGCGTAGTTCAGCTCTAGAATTAACTGCAAGATTGCAAACTCCACAAACCAATTTGCTAGCTTCATCACTCATGACAGATACTTTAATAAAAGCATGTTCAAATGGTTGAACATTTGGAGAACACTTGCGATGATGCGATTCCAAATTATTAATCAGCATTAAATTACAAATCTTGCATTTGTGCCAGTTTTTAACTTTAATTTGACTTTGAGTAATCTCTGTATCCGTTACTTCTTTATTATGTTTAATCAGCATGTGACTTCGATACAAATGGTCACACAATGATGGAAACGTTTTTCCACACATCCTACATCCTAAAAATCCTGAACAGTTTACAGTTGAAATTTCTCCCTTTTCTTCTGATCTGACCGGGTTCAATGCTGCTGTTGTTGTTGATGATGATGATGACAGCTTTGGTTGATGTTGTACTACTACAGATTTTGTTGCATTTGATATGGTATTGTTTACTTTAAACTCTGTTATATTATCAGTATTTGATGATTTACTTGATTTGATAAATTTTGGAGTTTCTTGTTGTTGTTGCTGTTGTTGTTCTGTACCACTGTCTTTCAGTATTTTTAAAGGTTTTTGAATTTTTCGGAATGAACCGTTAGTTGGCGCAATTCTCAAAAAGAAATTACTATCTTTATTTCCCGTTTCTTTTTCTTTATTATTATTGTCAATATCACCATTTTTATCATAGATATTATGCTTGTTGTTGCTATTACGGATATTTTGTTTTGGTCCAATTTCTGTCACTGCTGGCGATATTATTATTGATGTTGGTAGTTGTTTTTGACTCTCCATTTTAACTATAAATATAATAAACGTTAAAGTATTAAGTGTTGGTTTTTTTAAACAACATTCCAATAAGGTATTTTTTTACATTCCTGTTTCTAGTACATTCTTTTAATATAAGCGTACATTATATTATTATAATCAATAATCAATTATTATGAATTATATATTTATCTACAAGTTACACCATAATGTTTATTACTATCCAAAAAAGACTAATATGTATGGTAAATAAATAAATATATATATATATATATGAATAAATAAATGTGGTTCTATTATTCTTACTTTTTTTGGAAGGTCTATATTGTTGTTGTAGTTGGTGCTTTTGTTTAAGGATGTCAAATAAAGCCGCAGATGGCTGTAAGTTTATGGGAGATTGTGACGGTCGCTGTTGTATAACTTTCCTTTTCATTGTCTGAGTTAAGTTTTGTGGAGTAATAGAATTACTTATGGACATTTGATGATGATTAATACGGAATACTTTACCCATATCCTGATGAATTTGTGAAACGTCAATAACTAAATAAAAACAAAAAAATATATTCAGATTCCAAAGCCATTAGTATTAGTACTGCATACAGTAAGTATATACGAACATACATGTACACTATATGCTCATGTATATACATACATTCATTCATAATTCCTTTGCTTCTGGTACATTTTAATTTATGGTGCTATAAAAAAAATATTAGTATTAGCAGTATTAGTATTAGCATTACGAAATGGTGCTGTAAAATCTTTTTTGCCTAGTCCGGAATTTAGTACACGATCAGGAAAATCTAAACATGAAAAATCCTTCATAATTATTATTATATACATCAAAAGACTAATTGTTGGGCTCAGAGCAAAAAAAAAAAGAGCATCCCGTTGCTTTGGAACTAATTCTACGGATGCTCTTTTGATTCCAAGCCCCTCAATTTGATCTGTTTTTTTTGTATAATATAATATTATGCCAATTCTGGGCAATCTATACATAGATAGAAAAATCATGAGGTAATATCATTTATACTGTAATAAAATGATTTGATACTTACGGTAATTACAGGCACTATATTTTTCCCTCAAGACAACATTCATATTAACAGATTCTTTACCCTCTAAAATAATTTAAATACCAAAAAAAAAATAAAGAAAAAATTAATATAACATGAAAATTAGTACTTGTATAAAGTCATAATATTACAAAAAAAAAATGTACACAAACGCAATTTAAAGGTTTATACTTAACATATTACGTGTATATTATTACCAATTACTTGAAGGAGGAAAAAGATTACTTACCACGGACTTTTTTAGCATGCTCCATTGCTATTACTTTTTGCAAGTGTGTCATAACATTCCTATATTCTACTATTGGAGGTAATGCAATATCCTCAGGTAGACCCTTCATTGCAACATTTTCAGGAATAACCATCGAATCCCAAAATGATAATCCTTCCACTAAAAAAATCAATATAAACCATTTTTTTTTGTAATCCACATGCAAAACAATAATCAATATTTCAATGCTTAAAATATTATACCAAAAACCTGAATAGCATTGTGAGTTTGAAGTAACATTATATTTTAGTTTAGTATAATATTCCAAATTCCAATCTACATTGACAAAGAAGTATTTTTTCCTGACAAGTACAAAATTCTTTTCTGTTGTTTTTTTAAAACTTACTTGCATTAGGGGATGAAGCGTAATTGTTATTTGATTGATTTTCATCCTTCTTCTTACCTCCTGAATCCATATTCATGGCCATCTTTATCCTTTTAAAAACACATTAATAGCATACATGTTTATTTTATGTTTTATAGGAAAAATGGAAAATCTAAATTTTTATACCACAAACACAAACCTGGTTTTCATCGAGTGTTGTCTATTTGTAAAATACTCTATCAAAGTAAAAACAAAACTAATAATATTGGAATATAGGACTTTAAATATCAAATGTGTATGAAAACTTTTATAACCACACACATTTTCCTTGGTCCAATTAAAAATTAATAGGATGACAACTGACCATGTGCAAAATTATTAGTAAAATCACCAAAATTAACAAAAATCGAACAAAAAACAAAAAAGACAAAAAATCGGGAACATTTGTGCTTTGAAAATTCCTACGTGAATACCGACCTACGTTTCATTGGTGGAAATAAAAAAAGGAGATATAGTGAAAATGAAAATATGTAGGATGTGAAAAAAATGTGTCACGAGAGAAGTACTTTTTTATGTAAACATTGAACATTTTTAGAATATTTTAATTATTGACATTTTAGAAGAAATGTCATTTTCTTAAGTGCCATTTGTTATTTAAATATTATTGTATTGCCAACATTTTATGTGTGCAATAATAATATATTGTTATCATTTACGTTTCGATATAAATTGCATCTCGTGTACAAGTTACAAGTGCACAAATGACTTAAAACTTAAAACTTGAAGTGAAAGTAGATTTTTACTATCCACAATTTGGTGTTGACGCCTAATTTACTACTAATTAATGTACTTGAGAGAAACTTTTGAGTACAAACGAGCATTTTACATAATTGTGTGGCATTCACTATTATATCGTATATATCAATTATATATCAATGTTTTTTTTACTGAACCATTCTCCGTGCCTTTTTGTGTGATATTTACTAAAATGTATAGTACCGTATCAGTGATACGTTGAATTTGATACAAAACAGATTGATTCTGTCAAAATTATAAACATATTTATGAATATATTATTTATCGAGATATTTCCCTAAATGTATCGTAGTAAACTTTAATATGAGAATAACATTACTGAGTAATATAAGTAATAAGTGAGAATTTGTACTATATATATATATATATATATATAAAGAGCTTATTTATTGTTTTAAAAATACACACACATACATTTCCTGCCAAAGAGTACATGAAAATTATGTGAATTTTTTAGTCAACAATTTTGAGAATTATTGCAATACTCTATATATATAAGGCAATATGTTTCTAGTTGCTTTAACTGGTAGCATCGCCGTCGGAAAAAGTACAGTCTCTAACATATTTATGCAAAAGTATGGAACACGAATTATTGATTCGGATCAAGTGGCCAGAAAAGGTATAAAAATCCATTTAAATATTCCATATACTTATGTATATGTACACTCTATAATTATCTATTGTTTCTTGTATTCAATCCGTATTATATATATATGTAAGTACTTACCTAAAATTGGATTCATATGATATATATTATTATGTTTTTGCTTCTTTTCTTTTATAAATACACAGTACTTGAGCCCGGACGTAAAGCCTGGAAAGACGTAGTCAAAGTTTTTGGTTCTGACATACTAATCAAAGAAACAAATGAGATCAATCGTACTCTACTAGGTACTATCATTTTTAACAGTCCTGAGAAAAGGAAGCAGCTCAATGCCATTACTCATCCTGAAATTTATAAAGAGATTTGCTGGATGCTTGTATGGTATTTCATTCGAGGTAAGGTGTAGACAGAAAATAGTTTGCAATTTGTATGTATGTATGAATATAATAATATAATGATTCGTATAGACCCACAAAATATCTTAGTAGATTATAAAATAAACATCATAATATATTATGTGCATTTAAGATTGTTATCGGTAAATGTGAAATGTCTGTTCATTCTCTTTTGTTAGTATAGGTGCGTATAATATAATATAATATATAATATTATATTGAATCGTTTTTATTTTCATATAGGTTTCCAGTTTGTTATAATTGAATCACCTTTATTATTTGAAACTGGAAGTAAGTTTTCCATTCTTCAGAATACTTTTTAAACACTTTTGTAATATTTATATATATATTTCGTATTGATAATTCAAACATTACTAACTGTGTAGTGTTTTTATTGTTTACAGTTTGGACTAAATACGTACACAAAATTATCGTTGTTACATGTGAGGATGATATACAACTACAGAGACTGATGGATAGATCGAAAAAGATGGAAAGTGAATGCAAAGTAATGATAAATTCCCAAATGTCACAAAATGAAAAGGCAAAAAGAGCTGATTTTATTGTAGAGAACTCTTCGAATTTAGCTGATACGGAAGAACAAGTAGAAAAAATATATCGAATACTAATTAAATCGCATGCTCATTGGAAAATTCGTTTTTATCTAGCTTTAATTGGTGCAGGAACTACTAGTATTGTAGGATTATTATATTTGTTTCTAAAACGATGGATTTTTTATAAACAAATTCGAGACTGAGATATATGTGTGTAGATGAACGCATAATACCATTAAAATATTAATTCTGTAATACATGTACGATGTAGAACAAGTTGTTGTCAACAACATTATTGAAAAAGTATTTACATATTTATATTATGCATACATATATATGCGTGTATGTACTTATTTCAAGTAATGAACTATACATTTTACTACACACGTTCACAATTCGGTGCTATGGTCTCGAACACAAAAAATATGTGATAGACAACATGAAGTATATTTACTAGTATATAATTCATGTGATAGACGATAGACACGTCTGTTATTTTAAAAGCAAAACCATATGTTTATATATTATTATTATATTCTATGTCTGCGACATGGATACAAAAACTAACAGCAACTATGAGGCGCTACAAATATGATGACATCCTACAAAAGAATAAAAAAAAAAAAAAGAACTGGTGTATTATGCACACCATGTTCGATGTTCGGCAGGTTTCTTGTTTTTCCTGAAAATATTGAAATGTAATCCAATTTTTGAAAAATCATTTTCAGAAACATATTATGTATGTGTTTGTATGAACATACCTGTTGCTCGGAAATTACTGGTATGTATTTGTTTTCAATGTACTTTACTTTAAACTCCAATTATTAACATGCGAGTGCCCTTATGATATACAGATCTACATGAGCCGTTTCACCATGCTGTGATTCCTCACGCAGCATGCATATCTGTCTAATGTGTATTGTAAAGTGAAAGTTACAATTGACAGTGCATATATATGGCTTTCTCCTACTTTCTGGACAATATATATCAGGATGATTTGGGTTTAACAGTGCCATGCGGTAATTAAATACGTCTTTAGTCATGGACATACAAAATGATACAAATAAACAATTTTATTTCTCGTTACAAGAAAACGTATTTATATGTTACATGTTACATACATACATGAAAAATTTTCAGAACATTAACATACACACATACATACATTAAATAATGTGTGTAAAAATCGTATTTTACCGTGAATGAAATAAAGGAAACTATACGCTCTACACATTTTGGGTGAATATCATAACTATGTTTTTCTTGTCGCTATTTCTATACTTTATGTTCAATACACATTCAGTATTTTTTTATATAAAAAATTCTACTTTCTTGTCTTGTTTTCTCATATTTCCATATTTACGGTATTTTTACTACTACTCTTTCTTATATTTTTTTATAGGTACTTACATTCATCATACAAAACATTTTACATTTTTCATATTATACTATCATATATATATATATTCGGTGTAGTTTAAACTAGTTTTTGTCATTTCATAATCAGACATTATATCGTTTGTTACAGTTAATTATTGTGGTATGTAATTATAATTAAGTATGTTACTACTGACTATTACATGAATTATTTATTATTAGATGAATTATTAAACATTTCTTTTCAGTTTAGCATCCTTCCTCCGTTTTATAAGACTGAAAATATTCAAAACGTTTTGGAAGATTAAAAATCTTATATTAAAATACATGCAGACTTCACGAAACCATGTTATAAAATATAATTATGTCTACCTACTATACGCAACGTATGTTATATGTTATGTGGATAATGGATAATGTATATATAATATAGTTATAAAAGCTTTAAAATGTCAAAAATCGAGAGAGACAAAAGTCAAACCTTCATAATATACTTTGTATATATTTTAATGGAGAACATAGTACATGTGTAATGTGTACATAGTACATAGTACATAATCTGTAACATACATATATTTACATATAAGATCCGAAAAACCTGTATAGACATCATTCTATTTATCAGTATAATAATATAAAATAATAATGATCAATTCCTGGGTACGTACACACACAACCAGACAATGAAAATCTTCATAAACTCATTATCTGGTCATCCACATAACCAACATAATGAGCTGTGTGATCGCAATGCCCATATAATATTATGTTATACATTTTATTGCATTCATCTTACACATACCCATATTATTACATTTTATAATATTTCATGCTTTTGAAGTTCTCATCCAAATTTAACCCTTTTCATTCCATTATTTGCATGTTACACACACACTCATATATGTACAATACATGCCATGCCATTTAATATTTAATATTATAAGTTGCAAATTTTAATAATATGAAATTCATTGTTAACTCACTATAATATATATAATTTCAAAACACAGTCGTTGTAACTATTCATAATTCATATATATCATTAATCATTTTATGTATATGTTATATTATCTATAGGTACTTCTCAAAACAATCAAGTATATGTATATATCTATATACATATTGTATAATTTTCTTCTGAATTCCTAGTACATCAAATGTATTATTTTTCCACATTCGTTATTATAATAAAATATGCTCGCACATATTCGAGCTCGTGAAATTTCTTCATGCAAATATTGGATATTGGTAAACTTGATAAAATGCAGTATTGCACATTGTATCGTAAGTCGTAAGTAACTGTATAATATAATATTATGATGACTAAAACATAATACGTGGTAAGCTTTTACGTCAGAATCTTATGAGGCATATGTATGCATATATACAGAATAATATATCATCCTATAATATATTATTATACAAGTAAAAACGCCCGTCGTATGACGGGCAAAATAAAGGTTTTTTCGTATTCGTATCTGATGGCTTAAACAGCTCTGGGCCAAAGTAATGACTTTTTCTCTTAGCCAGAGTAATAGCCATTTCTCTTAGCCAGAGTAATGGCCATTTCTCTAGCGTCAATCCGACCATCACGCCATCGGATACGGATTTTATAAGAGTTGGATTATACCCATAACTATCGATAACTTAAAAAATTAACTTTTGACTTTTGAACAATACAAAACTAAATCTGATTACAACGCTTAATAAATTCATGCAAATACGGTCAAATTATATATATGTAAGTATAGTAGCTATATAAAGGACGAACCGTATTTTGTAACAGTACACATTTATACTAACACAAGTAAAAACCGCCCGTCATATGACGGGCAAAATCTAAGGTTTTATAAAATTCGTATCAGATGGCTTAAACAACT
>JAQGBH010007071.1:0-11559 GCA_034698265.1 Sminthurinus aureus
ACTCTAGAAAGCTTGAGAATATTTGTTATCGTCCCAGTTCTACAATTATTATTATAATAATTATGAAACTTTTTTTTATTTTGGTGTCATCAAAATTTTCGGCTATTTTATTTCAGGTGGACGGAATTAATCAAGATTTTGAATGAGGTTACACCTGGTGGTCCAAAATACACTGCTGAGGAATGTGAAAAATTGGGTCCAAAAGAAAGAAATGAGCTCATAAATGCAGACCCAGCAACGTGCGCCCGGTATTTTAACAATCGATTCCTGTCCCTCAAAACCACCATTTTGAATTGCCCTGAATTTTTTGCTGGTCATAAAATGATGGACCTCTACTACCGCTATGAGGTTCAACATCGGGGTACGCATTCTTACGAATCATTCAGGAACTAAAACTCGAATTAACTTCATGGAAATAGTTTTTTACTGAGCTTTTCAATTTACCTTTTTACTTAACTTTTTTTACAGGCTCACTTCACGTTTATTTTATGGTTTGGCTGGAAGGAGCGCCAAAATTTATTCGAGGTGATCCAGAATCGTACAAATTGGTCACTGAGTTTGTAGACAAAATTATTACCTGTTTCAATGACAAAAATCCAGACTTCAATTTACGCCTTTCAAAGTACCAAGGTCATCGACACACAAGAAGTTGAAATCTGATCCAAAGCAATATCGTTGTCGGTTTAATTTTCCCGCCGCTCCAATGAAAGAAACCACAATTTTGTTTCCCCTACATGAAGAAATGCCCAAATCTAATAAAACTGAAAATAAGAATCTCACAAAAGAAGAAAAAGACGCCTTGGCTGCCTATGAAAGCCGCCGGAACGAGGCCCGGCAAAATCTGCAAAAAGTCAAAGACTACCTTAGCCATCTCAACACTGTCAATGCCGTCATCGTGACCTATGAGGAATTTCTACAAGAATTAGGGCTCACCGAAGAAAAATACATTGATGCAATTCGATACAGTTTAAAAAGAGAAACTCTAATGCTCAAGAGGAATCCCGACGCCACTTTTATCAACGCTTACAATCCAACTCTCTCTGAATGTTGGCAGGTAACACGAGCATTCAAATTTTTAAGTTTCACATTTGCCCAAAAATTTTAATTATTATTAATTACAAAAACTATTACCATTATAATGGGTACTGTGTAATTTTTTTAGGCCAACGTTGACATCCAATTTATTTTGGATCCGTTCAACTGCGTGAAATACATCACAACTTATATTAATAAAAGCTGTCGGGGAATGTCAAAACTAGTACGGGAAGTAGCCAAAAACCTCCGGGATTTAAACAGGTCCACAAGGTGGAATTTTTGGTCGTACTGCTCTACTGTAATCAATGGAAGTGAAATGAGCGCTCAAGAGGCAGCCTGCATTTGTTTAAGGTATTTTTTATGCTAATATTTGTATTTTACATGGCTTTTTGACACTTTTTCTGAAAATTATTGCCTAATTTTAATTTGTGGTCGTTTCCAGTATTCCCATGTCAAAGAGTTCAAGATCCTGTCAGTTTATTCCCACTCAACATCCTGAGGATCGCTTGCTGGTGGTGAAAAGCAAGGAGCTCTTGAAAAAAATGTGTGCAGAGGGGAAACAAGATTCAACAAATGTATGCTACAATGGCATTCTTCATCATTACGAAAATCGAAGTGCAGAATTGGAAACGTCTTGTCTCGCTCATGTTTGTGCTTTTTTTGAATTCCATCCAAATGAATCAGCAAACCCAAAGTCAAAACAAAAACCCGATCCAGAAGATGGAAAAAGTGCTGACGAAGCAGAAGAAAAGGAGCCCGAAGAAAATTCTGCTGAAAAATCGTATCCAGTCGCTAGTGGCGGTTTTCACAAGAAAAGGAAAACGCCAAAAATCATCCGCTTCCGGAATTACAACCCGGACAAAGAGAGGGCATCATTTTTTCGGGAGCAAGTAATGCTTTATGTTCCCTATAGAAATGAAAAGGAAGAAATAATTGACAAAGATTTTGCAGCCCTCTTTCAGCATCATAAGGTCACCATTGAAACTAATAGGGCGGAATTTGACCCTAACAATTTGAACAATGACCTCCAACTTTTTTTGGATCAAATTGAAGGTGATGAAGAGGATGAAATCCCCCATATTGTCATTGACGAGGATTTTTCGTTCCAATTCGACGATGGGCCAATACCAAAAGAAAAGAAGATAGGTGGTGAGGGGGATGGGGAACTCAAACAGCGATTTAAAAATCCAAAAAATGTTGATGAAAAATCTTGGCAAGAATCAACAAGAAGGCTTAACCTGAAACAACAAGTAAATAATAAAATTTATTTAATATTTAATATCATTATTAGAAAACAAAATTACCAATAAACTAAAAAATTTAAACTCTTTTTTCACTCTACACAGATGTATTTAACCCGCGTCATGGAACACATTAAATTTCCCCACGAACACAAACGGCCATTTTGTGACGCAGTATTGGGCTGTGCAGGTAACCATTTTGAATTATTTTCCTCTTGAGTTGAACCTTTTTTCTTAAACATTTTCTAAATTCTAATAGCCAAACCATTTTTGCAGGTACTG
This sequence comes from Sminthurinus aureus, assembly GCA_034698265.1. Classification (NCBI taxonomy): domain Eukaryota; kingdom Metazoa; phylum Arthropoda; class Collembola; order Symphypleona; family Katiannidae; genus Sminthurinus; species Sminthurinus aureus. The sequence goes on from JAQGBH010007071.1 coordinate 2,559, forward strand.
GTAAATCTACTTTGATAAATGATGCGTGTGATGGTGTAATCCTTTACTTTTGCAAAAAACCCGGAGAAGACCCTTTGAAGCACTATGAAATACGAATCTGTCCCAGTGGAGTAGCCGCGGCCAATATTGACGGCTATACCATTCATGCGGCGCTCTCAATCCACCCGCTGAATGACTATCCGCTGCTAAATTTGAGCTCTAATGCTTTAGCAAACCTCCAGTTTGACTATTTAAAGATTAGATGGATCGTTTTGGACGAATTATCGATGTTAGGACTAAAGCTTTTAGCCCAACTAGAGCAACGGTTAAGAGAAATAAGAAAGTCCAACCTCGCTTTTGGCGGGATAAATTTTTCCTTTTTTGGTGACCTAAATCAGGTTTGTAAATAAAAATGAAAATTTATACAAGGTATTTTATGGATTCTATTATTATTTATTATTATCAGTTTTACTAAATTTGAAAGCTCCTAAAAACCCGAATTTCCAATAGCTTCCTCCTGTCCGCCAGTCTCCTATATTTAACCCCAATCCAGACCAGCATGCCCTTGTCCTTGCGTCCCAATACCTCTGGAAGAGTAGAGTAAAATGCTTCTTTCTTGATGAAATTATGAGGCAGAAAGATGACCAAAAGTATGCTGAATTTTTAGGCCACATTCTCACTGGAACTGTAACTGAGGAAGAATACGAAATGATCAATGGGCGAATCGGCATTGAATCACCACCAGGGGCAACTTATCTTTTTTCAAGGAATAAAAATGTTGAAGCATTCAACAGAGAATATCTGGACAAGTTAAATACAGAGGGCGCAACTGTTCTAGCTCGAGATAGAATAGACGGGATCGCAAGTGCCGAGAAAATGGATGAGCTAAGAGGAATAATAAAGGGGATGAGCCGACAAGACACTCACAGTCTGCACAGTTCTTTGGAATTGAAAGTTGGTGCAAAATTCATGGTCACTACCAACATTTCAGTCAAAGACAAATTGGTAAACGGGTAAGATGCTTGAACTTGGATTTGATATGTGACGCTTTTCTTAAAATTCCCATCCGATGCTGTGACATGATTTTGATCTTTCGAGTCCGTTTTCTAGTGCTGTTGGCGAGCTCATGCGCATTGAAAGAGGCGGTGATGGCGCACGAGTTGTGCGAGTGTGGTTGGACTTTCACGATCCCACTGTTGGCCGAGAACAAAGACAAAAACATGGCCACCCGACGTCCATTTTAACCCCAATTGATGTTGCCACAGTTGAAATTTACCACAAATACAAATGCAGGGTCATCCGCTATCAATTTCCCCTCAGTAATTAATCATTTATTATTATTTATTATTTGCCATAGTTTTTTAATTCTATAAAAATTAAAAAAAACACACAATCTACAAATTTTTAGCCTGCGCCGCAGCGGTCACAATACACAAAAGTCAGGGGCTAACTTGTGAGCACATTTGCATTCATCTCGATCAAAATCAAATATTGAGCCTTGCAATGTTTTACACAGCATTCTCTAGAGTCACTTCGCTCAAAGGATTAGCTATTCAAGGTGCTAATTTTTGGACATTAAAATGTTTTAACATTAATCATAAAGTTAATTCCAATTTAAAAGCCAAATTAATTTCATGTAAACTTTAAATCTCAGGTGTCAAAGAGGTCAAATTCCCGCAACCAAAATCCGCCGAAGATAACGCCATATTGCAAGAAATAAACAGGCTGAAGCAAAATCCCATCAAATTTTCATTTGAAAATTTATTTCAGTCCCAAGAGGTCATTTTATTTATGAACTGTCAATCATTTACCGCCCACAGAGAAGATATAGCAAGTAATTTCATCCTGAATACCGCGGCAATTATGATGTTTGTGGAGGGTCGGACTCTTCCATGGGAAATTTTAGATCTTCCTGGTTACAACTGTGTCTTCCGAAGAAATTCTCAAACCAATTGCAAAAGACATTCTTCAGGAACTCTCGTTTTTGCAAAGCCTCATTTATCCATCATTGAAATTGAAAACTTGTATCAAGATTTTGGGAAAGGTCACACTGAATTGGTCGTTTTACAATACCAAGATATTAAAATCATTTTGGGATATTCATCTCCAGCTGTCTCAATACCAAAGTTTTTACCATATTTCGAAAAAATCCTTTCCAAATATGGGGAAAACAAACTTATTGTGCTCGGAGATTACAATTTGAATTTGAATGCTGAATCTGGACGATCTTTCAAGGCTCTTCTCAATTCAAACGGCTTAGAATCTCTATTCCCTATTACTACTAGTACCACGTACAGTCACACGCAACCAGATGTCGCTTTTACAAACCTAAATCCGTCACCTCGAGCCCAACTTTCTGCTGCAACTTTCAGTACACATCGACCCATGTATATTACATTAGATCAAACGCCACCTTCAGAAAGTAAGGCTTAAAATTACGAAATTTGACTCAATTTAAAAAACTGCCTCTTGAAATCCCAGTTTCTGATTTGAATTTAAACTCTAAACTGAAATAAGTTTTTTTAAAGGTGACAGTGACCAATCTAGCGATGAAGAAACTGGATACACCTTTGTCTCTCAGCTTAAAAAGTTCCAGCTCCAGAAGGAAAAAGCTCCTGAGAAAACCCCCAAATCAACGCCATCAATTTCAGCCGGCCCTTAAACATCAGGGAAACGCCAAAAAGGTCACGCGTCCTCAAATCCTAAAACCACAAATGGACCAAGTACAGACGAGCCAAAAACAAAAAAATCAGCGCGGGAAAAGACAGAAACCAAACCACCCACGCCCTCACCTCCTAGTCCAGGTCCATTTTTGCCACCTCAACCTCCGCGACCAAATCCAGCTCCAATTTTGCCACCTCAACCTCCGCGACCAAATCCAGATCCGAGAATTTCTGTGCGTCAACGAATTGACACATTTTTGTCGGATTTTATTGCTGACACTCCCGTTTTCCATGTATTTGGCTGGTTCATTACAATTGACGCTTTCTCTACGCTTCGAGCAGGATTGTATCTTGATTTCGCCATTGTCAATTCAATGTGTGCATACATTTTTTCCAAGCGTCATGATATTTGTGCAGATGAAAATCGAAATCGCAACATGTATCTACTCAGATCTCCTTTCTGTTACGAATTTTACGGCTCATACACAATAAACCGAGCTGAATTTCCAAACTTTCTAAGAGAAAACGTCCACATTCTGCTAAAATCGATTGTTTACATGCCTTGTTTGGGGAATTTACATTGGTTTCTCTGCGAAATGAATTTTACAGCTCAAAAAATGTATTTTTTTGACTCCCTCCCAGGAACAACAAACAACATCGCTCATTTAACTGAGATCAAAAAACTTATTGAAGAAATCACAGGGATTCCTGTTGATTACTGGAAATCTGATCAGTCCGTCAAAGTTAACAATCAGGGGAATGGGTATGGATGCGGGGATTGGACAGTGCGGAACCTAGAGAGCAGGTTCAAATCATTTTAGTTTTAAATTTTTATAGCAAAAGATTTAATATTATTATAACTTATAACAAATATTATTATAAAACATTATATATTATGAATTTAAGCCAGTAATTCCATCCTATTTGTTATACAAATATATAGAATCATGAATCGGCCCTTCACAAGTGCAAGTGTGTCAGGGCTCCGACGTGGAATGGCTGAGATTTTTGTGACCTTCCCAACAGCTGAAGGTCAAACTATGTTGAACGCTTGTGAAAGTGACCTCGGAATCGCTTTGCAAATTGCTGCAGAAATTGAACGGTTAACTGGATGAACAAGATGAATAATTAATTTATTATTAATTTTTAAAGTACAAAAGTGTCAATTTTATTATTTTTACTAATGGCTGATATCAAAGTGATACAATTAAAAGTGATATTTGCATTTATAACCAATTTCGATTGCTTCAAAAATTCCAAAACGGGGTTAAAATTCCACACAAATTGGCATCGTGATATTTACATCCTTGAGTGTGCGTTGTTTGAGAGATCAAAAGTCAAAACGCTCAACCAGCTGATAGGAGGTGAGGGCCAACTGGCCCAGTCAATATTTCACTTGAGCCAGGTGATAGGAGGTCAGGGCCAACTGGCCCAGTCGATATTTCACTTGATTCAGGTGATATAAGGTCACGGCTGTGTGGTTCAAGCGGTGGAAGGTGCATCTGCATTAATGTTGATGTAATTTTAAAAAAAAAGTTCAGGGCTGAAAGTGTCAAGTTAGCCCTGAGACGTTTTTTGTCACTTTTTTGGCTGGCTCACACGTTTAATCACTTGAGCCACTCCTCAAGAGGGGTGGGAAGTGTTTTTAAAGCCATTTTAAGCAAAATTGGTTTAAGGGCTAACTTGACGTTCATGGAAAATCACATGACAAACTTGCAGCTTTTATTGTCCACGTGGAGGTCGGCTTCTTTTTCAGACCAAACAGAGGATTTTTTTATTACTGCCGAAATGGAACAGAAAAATATCAAGTGCTATAAACTGGTGTGCCTGGAGAACCTGAAGTTTTTTCAGCTTCTTGAAACTACGTTTGCATTGGTGGAACTTGTTTATTTACTTGGAGTGGCGAATGCCCTCTTTTTCTGGAATTTTAGTTTTGAGGATGCATTTATGGCTAATTTTTTAGTCAAATTTTTTAAATAGCTAAGATTATTATTATTATTACTACAAATTACGCCCAAAACATTAAAATAAAGACTAAGCTGACTTCGTGCTCGTTTTAAAACAAATAGCATGCAATTTGATTTGCACACGTTGGTTCGCCTCCACCAAAACATCCATTAATTTTATTTACATCGGTTTATTTAAAAGTTTGGATTTACCTTACTACTTTTTCACCACTTTTTATTAAAACTTACTAAGAGAAAAAAAGTTGCGAACCTTTGTTCGAATTAAAAACATGCAGTTTACTAATTTTTATTATTATTGCTGGTTTCTTTCTGGCTTTCCGACTCAAATTGCTTGAAATTGCCATTGGAAATAGTATCTGCATCACATTCAATGGTAGATTGTACTCCTATTTGACTGCCATTGGGAACCTCGATCAGAAGGTCACTTCGCACACGAAAAAAGATTTGATCCAGGGTCAAGTCAACAACGAGTTCACGCACCTTTGCCGACTGTTTCACGCTGCCACTCAGCTCCAAACTCCCACAATCGCCACCTTCAGAACGCAATTGCGTGGATGTTGAACTACAAGCGTCAGCATCTCCAGCAGGTTGCAATAACTCCAACCGACTTTGCCGCAGCCTTTCCATTTTCCTTAACAGCTGCGCCTGTATAAATGTCCATTATTTCAAGGGCAATTTTTTACAACGCCTTCTAAATCAAAAAATTGCCTCGTGAATTTACAAGCTTGCAGGTCAAAGCTACCTTTTGGATTTTCAGATCCTTCTTCGCTGACGCCAACTCATCCGCACGCCGATTCTATTGGTAAAAAAACAAAAATACAACAACCAACAATGCTTCAACGTTCTACATTACAAATTTTCTTGTACCCTCTCTTCTGTCTGTTCCACTTCACCGATAATCCAGTTTAGAACCCCGCGTACATCTTTCAGCGTCTGCCGTCTCAAACTCATTCGCAAGGCGTTCTTTGCTTTTCGCAGTTTCTAAAAACCCCCATTTACACAGAATAACATATTAAACCTACGCAAAGTGGAGTATTGTCTTAATTACATAAAATACAATGTTACCGCTTTTTCCCGTTTGTGCATTTTCCCCATCTTCCTAACCAACAAACCTGAATTCCAAACTGTTACGGACAAAGAAAGCAATATCACTAGAATGAAACTCCTTATTTTTATATTTATTTGGAAGGCTGTTGGCGCGCAATCCTAACTCGATTGCTTTTCCTGCAACTTGCTGACTCATTTGTTACAGGGCCAAAAACTAATTTTGCTCAGCTTCCTCAAACCGAACTGCAACATACAGCCCATGGTGTATCTCATCTATTTCTTCATTGGTCAATCCAATGGACGTCACTGTTTCAACGGGCTGTGGAGCCGGCATCCGTGGCCGTCTAATTGCAAGCTGCCATCCATGCCACCAAGATTATAAACCGAAAAACGGACTTTCGTCCACCTAACCTGCTTGCAGGTGATAACTAATTTTTGGACGAAAGTCCTCTTTACTTCCTGATAAAATCTGCGACCACAATTTTTGACAGTAGGGGCCCAAAAGTGCGTACCGTATCGTACAGCAAAATCCACTGAACCGATTTTGACCAATTTTTGCCCAGTATGGTTATTTTGCACGAGGATTAGGGGGATTGAAAAAAAATTCCAAAATTTTACTTTTCCTAAGATTTTTCTCACAAAAAACATGCTTTTTTGCTGTTTTTGACGTGCCAATTGTGTCACCGGCGATTCCAGCCAAACTACGCAGTGTATAGCGATCACAATGTGCATGCAGTGAGTTCTTGGGCTCGATATGATGCGCGACCTCGCAAAAGTCCTTTTTTGTTTCATACTTTTTTTGTACAAGCTGTTACTTTTTTAAAATTGAAAAAAACAAAAAATCATGTGTGCAACGTTTGTGAGTACACCAACAGTCGTATCCAACCCAAAATTGGTGGTCAACTACGTCGTGTGGTGCAGTTGATGCAAAAGTAGTTAGATTTAAAATTTTGGATTCGTCCGGCTTGAAAACCTCGAACACAGATTTTGCCTAATTGGCTTCATAGGGGTAAAATGCATTTGTGTGTGCAACCCGTGAAGGCACATTTTTCAACCGATCTCGATCGAATTCGGTATTTACTATGTCGTTACATCGATAATGGTGCCTGGAAAATGATTTTGCTCTAGGTTGAAAATTAAGCACACACGGAGCAAAACACTGAAAACACTAAAAAATGGAGAAATTCAATGAAAATGCAAAAAAGCGTCAAAATAAATTTGTGTTTGCAAAGCTTCTGACCACATTTACGATCCAATCTTGATAAAATTTGGTATCAACAACGTTCTAACATCCAAGAGGATGCTTATCCATAGATGTGACTCTAAAATCAAATTAAAACCAGCCCAGAGCAAAACACGGAACACCCCAAAAAAAGTCAAATTCCAAAAGGTTTTTTTCAAATTGTAAGCCTTTCTTGCAACTTTAAGATTGAAATCCTGACCAAAGGCCACAAACAACGTTACCCCGGACTTTCGTCCACCTAACCTGCTTGCAGGTGATAACTAATTTTTGGAACGTAAGTTCCTATTACGCTCCGTACAGTTCTTTAGGAGGAAATCGATATTTTCGTGTATCAAGCGATTGTGCAAAAACTACCGAACGGATTTTTTTCATGTTCTGCAGTAACACGTGCCTATAGGTGGGCACCCCGGGGATTTATTGCTGATTTCAAAATTTGATCGTCTTGGATCAAAAAATATCAAAAAACCGTGTTTTACGGCCAAAATCCAACATTTTTCATGTGGCAAACCTCTACTCCGAAACTGTTCAGTCGATACTGTCCATACAATGCTCACAGCAAGTACCTAACGTATATATGACGCGCCCGAAGTTTGATTTTTATAACTTGCATCGTAAAGATTTTGTGCTTGCTTAGAAATGATGAGGTCAAAAATTTCAAAAATCGTGTGCGCAAGGGTGGTGGGCAAACGCCTGGGCAAAAAAAAATTCTATCTGGTGTGATTATAGGGTCTGTTGAGCCACACATGCCCATGTGTTTAGATCTGGATATTTTGACTCGCCGGGCCAGAGAAATTCAATCAATCATTTTTCCGAATTTTTCTTCATAAGGGTAAAATCAATTCATGTGCGCAAGGTTCGTGGGCATGTTTTTCAGCCGATCTAACTAAAATTCAGCCAAACTATGGTCCGTGCATTCCTATAAATGCCGCTTCAAGGATTTTAATTTATTTTGAAAAATAAGCCCCCACGGAGCAAAAGCGCAAGCTACACAAAAAATGGACGATTTTCCACAAAACTTAAAATGCGATTTCTGTGTGCAAGCGTTAGAAATGAAGTTGTCTATGCAACAACATCATATTCACGATACCTGATGACCATGTGCCTTTGTTGGTGCACGTAAAAAGAAATTCGCCCTAGCTTACCCCAGAATGTCAAAAACCATCGTAGAGCAAAATGGTCAAAAAATACGCGAATTCTGCATATTTCGGTGAATAAGTTTAATGTGCGCAAGGCTAGTCAGCTTGTTGTTCAACCGATCTCAGTAAAATTTTGCACGAAGGTACATCGGACATTGCCCTAAATGCCGCTGCAAGGATTTTAAAATAAAATAAAAAAATAAGCCCTCACGGAGCAAAATGCCGAGATACACAAAAAATGGACAATTTTTCAGAAAAGCACAAACGAAATTCCTGTGCTCAAGCTTTGAAAAGCCAATAATAAGTTCTACAACCCAAGATCAATGGAAAAGTATGAAGATATAAAAAACTGAATGCCCGACCGAGTTTTTTATCCTCCGAAAAAGAAAAGTGTCAAAAATCACAATGGAGCAAAATGGTAAAAAACCACTTGATTTTTGACATTGTGAGAGCACATGTCTCATGTGCACAAGACTAATGGGTATGGTTTTCAACCGATCTCGACAAAACTTAGCTCGCAGTTGTATCTGACACTGCTTGAAATGCTCCTGCAAAAATTTTATGATAATATAAAAATTGAGCGCTCGCGGAGCAAAACACCGAAATGTCCCACAAGCACACGATTCTCAGAAAAATATCGAAAAATAAAAATGTGCACAACGCGTTTCTGCACAACAACGGACACAAATTGTACACAAAATACATAAGATCAAGCCCAGCTGCTATTGTCCATGACCAGTTACGTCAAAATATCCCACCTCACTTCAAAAGCTAAAAACGGCCACAAAACTAAAACTTTCAAAACAGACCAAAACTTTTACAAAAACGATCACTTGTGACAGCATTTTTGCAACCTGCAAACCACAACTTTGTCAAAATCAGGTACGCAAACGGAACTTACGTTCCTCAGACCTGCGTGCAGGTTCTTTCAAATTTTTAGCCTCCAGGCTTTTAAGTTCTCCATGA
>JAQGBH010007072.1:0-11559 GCA_034698265.1 Sminthurinus aureus
ACCGAATACCGAGAGATTGCACCGTTATGTATCGAAATAATTCGGCAGTACCGAATGCCTCGGTAGTTTGAGGTCTATTTTAAATAAATAGAAATTTTACTAAATAGTAAAATACTAAAATATATTGACCTTCGACTATCCGCTCTTATTTATTTCACGAGTGAGTTATCAGGAAGACAAATAATGGCTAATGACCAACTGGAAGCTACAGGTTCAAACGTTCAAATGTTTTTAATGAAAAGGTCTCTCTCCAAAAACTCTAGAGTCTAGAGTCGAGATTCTCGACTCAATTTAAAATCAGTCGGAGAGCTAAAGTGTCAAAGTCATAAAATTATAGCCACAACTCACAACTCATAAGCTCATTGGACGAAAAACAAGAGAGCTACACAACACATACATACATGCATATTTACACACATGATGTTGTATTAGATGACTGATATCAAGTACGATGTTAAATACAATGTACATGCACAAAATATAAAACTAAGAAACTCCGGAAACATTAACAATAAAAGACAAAAAATTGGTCTTGTGATTGTTGTTATTTGAAATGAAATTTTCAGTGTCATTGTCATGTGAATTTGGTAGAAATAGAAACTGAGCTGTTGGATATGCATGCAGAATTAAGCGGCAATAAATCGCATTTAGGCAAGTTATTGAATTTATGTATTATAATATTTATAATGATTAATAAACACCACTATACGTCATATTTAATGGGGTAATGTGAGATACCAACCAAACAACAATTGAGTAACTAATTGAGGCAGTGTGAGACTACAGACTACGCCGTGATGAACTTCTTATGCCATCTTGTCTTACACAGAAAATACAATACTGCGCCGCCTATGCTGCTTATTTGCGACAAAGAATTCATCAAGCATCAAGCGAGATATAAAACCCTAATTTACCATAATTTTGATTTTAGACATCAACCTAAACCAATGAAGTGCAAGGGTTCAAAAACATTACGATCATGCCATGCTTCGAAGCTGAACGCCTACTAAATTCTAGATTCTAGATAGCAAATTCAAATGTCAATAAACAACCATGTTTATTACAAGAGTAATTTTCAGAAGCGCATAGAAAGAGATGATGAATACATTTGCACTATATTATAAACTAGAGTTTTGTAACATGCGAAGGATTTATTTTTTTATTCAGCCGATAGAACAGTTTCCGTAGCAGCCGCTAGGGTACATCAGCAAGTCACACAAACCAAGATCTTTACATCCGTCTGGATCGTCACTAGAGCAGTCGCAAATACGTGGTGCAAAAAGCCTCCCTCGATCTGTAATTTTGTACAAAAATTAATTAAAGCTTGTACAATGCACATTTTAAATAAAAGTCCTCAAAGAATCTCATTTACATGTAATTATTACTTACGGCAATGGCCACACCAGAAGAGGCCACAGCATCCTCGTTTTACACGGGACACAGTAGTTGGTTTAGATTTTGCTGATCTTTTTAATCAATCTCCTTGAGGTTTTGGGACAATTTTACAGTTCACTGACACGCCCTCAGATTTGCACTCAACTACATCTGAAAAGGCATCTGCACCATACACGGGATTCTGTAATGCAAGCAAGGTTTTAAGTTTACAACAAAATAATATACGTTAAAATTTTATGGTCTGCGCCCTTTCCAAGAAAACTTTTCAACGCTCAAAATAAATCATACCTCTGGTTCCGAGTCTGTACTATGGAGAAAATCCGTTTTGTGATCCATTCCATTTGGCAACTCTATGAAAGGGGAAAATTGGTATTTGGGTTACAAAGTAATAACTTTTTCATCGTGAAAAGTCCGTGAAAGATTATAATAAAACATTAATTCACTCTAAAATACTCACTTGCTATTTGACTGGAGTTCAACGTCCTGTAGAATTTCGAGACATGGGCACACTTTTGCGCCGAGTGTACTTTCAAACTCCAGACTCCACAGTCAGCCCGTTGCCCATTTTCAGTCTTATCTGTATTTAAAACGCTGACATGAAACCAATTATAATTTTAATTGACATCCGGACAACATAAATGTATGTGATGCAAAACGTGGAACATAGCAAACATCTACCTTCTATAAAATCCTTATCCAATGGCGTCATTTTGTGTGCCCCATTCTAGCTTTAATGGCTATTACTCTAGCTAAGAGAAATAGCTATTACACTGGCTAAGAGAAAAGGCTATTACTCTAGCTAAGAAAAATGGCTAGTACTTTGGCTAAGAGAAATAACTATTACTCTGACTAAGAGACAAGGCTACTACTCTGACTAAGAGAAGTAGCCCTGATTATGAGCATACTACAGCTAAGAGTGCTAAAACGGAGCGATCCCACAGCTATTCACTAATGATTCGATTTTTTGGCTAAAAATTAGCTGCTGTTGACAGTGCGAATTCTTTTGAAAGTTGCAAAGATTTTTGAGCATCGGATATGGATTTTGAAGACATGTATGTTTCTTCGTCATTTGACGTGTGTATTGACTTGTTTTTATATTATTTGAATCATTTAACCACATGCTTCATTTGCCCATCTGACACATTGGTCTGAAACTGGCACCGATTTTTCTTCTCCGTTCACGCTGAGTTTAATTGGGATATATTTGATCTGGATGGAAATGGATTCCTCAGGGAGGTTCTGTAAAGAGGCACATAATTGCACAGCTTTACTGTGACTCAGTGATACTTGCCGTTGGGTTGAAGTGGAACGACGAGGTCGATTGGTTAAGGAACATTCCTTTTCTGGGACTATAGTGAAAAATCCACAGCTGTCAGAAACCGGATATTGTGGATCACTCTCTGAAGTTTTTTAAGAATTTTGTCATTTTTATTTAATTCATGGACAACCTCACGCGTACAATGAAGAGTATTTTTGCACTTCTGAGTAATGGACGTGAAATGTCTGTTTGCACTCGTAGCTTATGACTGCGACCCATGTTCTCCAATAAGCTGTAAAACTCAGGACACTCTTGTCGAAATTACACTCATAGAACCAGAAATTTCCAGCAGTTTTGCTAAAAGGAGACGCAAATTTCCGGTTTTCGTTGGAAACTATTGAGCGAAACAATATTTATTGCATTTTGTTATTTTGTTTTCGAAATGTCTCATTTCAACCCAGGGCGACCCTATTTGCACAAGTACCCAAGACCCTGGATAATTTTTTCCGAATGTACAAAACTTGATTCGCAACAGAAATCGTTGTTTGTTGAGTATACAAGTTTTTTTACTTTCAAAATCAACAAACAACAAATAAACAAATTTTCCTCTTATGGGGAAATTGAAAAAACAGTTCGTAACCGACAAAGTAGAGGATTTTCATGATGTTTAGCACATACGCCGAATTTTTCCAACAATTTGGTGTACTGGTCATGAAGATCCGTTCAGCCGGTTTAGCTCCAAAGTACGGAAAAGAGTGATACATTAGAGTGAGAGTCGAAAGTTTTCCTTCCCGTTAAAATGCTTCAAGTGGTGCTAAAAATTTACAATGCCTCTCATTGAAAAATTATGTTTTCAAAATTTTTCCTCTTGAAACCTGTCTAAGTAGAAAGCTGGTCTAGAATATCTAGTTAAGGAGGATGGGTAAAATCACAAAGTAAAAATTGTCATTTTGTAGAGCTCACAACTCACAAACCACTGAACAGACTTTCATGATCAATACGTCAAATTAAAGATCCATTCCTCACCGAGTTCCTATACTTTGTCACTTTGACAAAATCGCTCATCTTCAAAGTTTTACTAAGATTACCCCGGAGGACACTATTTTGAGTTTTTTTAGTACAATTTTTAAAAAATCAGTAGGCCAAACCGCTGTCAGGAAAAATCTGAAAAAAATCAGAGAATCTTTTGGTAGTCTCGAGGTAGTGTAAAAAAATAAGCGGGTCTGAAATCCGCCGTTTCCGGACTTTACGGCGGGAAATAGGATCCCACAGGAATATTATTTTTTATGTGAATTATTTCCCGCCGTAAAGTCCGGAAACGGCAGATTTCAGACCCGCTTATTTTTTTACACTACCTCGAGACTACCAAAAGATTTTCTGATTTTTTTCAGATTTTTCCTGCTCGCGGTTTGGCCTACTGATTTTTTAAAAATTGTACTAAAAAACTCTCAAAATAGAGTCCTCCATGGTAATCTTAGTAAAACCTCGAAGATGAGCGTACTGGAACTAGCGCAAGAAAGGGCCTCCTTCAATTTGACGTATTGATCATGAAAATCGGTTCAGTGGTTTGTGAGTTGTGAGTTCTGCAAAATTACAATTTTTACAAAATTTTACTTTGTGATGTTAACCATCCCCCTTAACGAGATTGAAATGTTTTGACAGGCGTGGACTTTAAAGAAATTCAGTCGGACAGCTGGCTGGTTTGTATTTTTACTTGAGTGAATGTTGGACAAGACATGTTCAGTGTTTCACTTAGGTTTTTTCTTTGTCACATGCTGGATTTTTCATATCTTTTTTTAAATTTAATTTAATGGTTTACTGTCAATAAGCTCAGTTTAAAGCTGATTTCCAGCAAATGACGTATCTTTTTGCCAATAGATGCTAGGCAAAACCCAATTACCCACCAGCGTCACATGACACATCTGAAAATTTTTCAAGTACTTCTCGTTACCTAGAACCTAACCGTCGAATTCTAGAACGCATTTTGAGGTTTTTCTTAATCCCCATGCTTTGTTGATTGAGAATTAGCAATCAACAAAATCCATGGAAACCATAACTAAAATAGACAAAAGTAAAAACCATCAATCTCTGTTCTAGAGAATTCGACTGCAGGTCTCAAATTACTAAAGTAACCGCAACTCATGTTTGGTAACGGTCACAGGTCATAACTCGTTGCCATTTGGGCATAATATGTAGAGTTCCACAAGAAAAAGTGTCTAAAAGAACTTTATAATTGACACCAAGCGGCGATTTTGGAACTAAATTTTAGATGCTGGAGCTATGCAAATACATATTTGTTTTGCGATTGTAGCGCCAAAATAACAAAGTTATTTTGGAAACCGGAAACCCGCCGGCAAAAATCTGCAAAACATTGGAGATGTGCTCTGGTTTATGCCGGTTCCGAATTGCTAACTCGCGTCAAGATTTGACCACGGATACTCATTTTATGACTCCTCGCGCAAGTCAAGTTGAAATGGGCAAAATAATCATTATTTCAGAATTTTGTAAACTTGGAGTGCATCACGCCAGGAGTTATAAAATGAGTATCCGTGGTCGGATCTTCATGTAAGTTAGCAATTCGAAACTGGCATAAACCAGAGCATGTCTCCAATTTTTTTCAGATTTTTACCAATCGGATTGCGGATTTCCTGCAACGACTCATGAGGAATCGGTGGATTTTGCTCACGAGAACCAAAAAACAATGGAATCGGAATTTCCGATTCCAATGGCCGTTTTAGACATGATAGTCTTACTCTTTAGGCGTTGTTTGCATCCAACATCTTCAAAATCGGATTACTTTTACAGAAGTTGTGATTTTTCTCCGGTACCATGTTTAAAAGGATATTTTTTATGTGATATACACACTCGTTTGTAAAAAAAACTTGTATAACTACCGTAGTCATAGAAAATATGTGAGGACAAAAAATTTTGGGTTCATAATCTGGATTCAAATAAATATTCAATGCATGGCCTTGGTTTTTTATGCAAAAAATTGGACGACAACAAAATATAGACTCCCGAGTCCATTTTGGATTCGCAATTTCTCCGGATCTACTCTTCGTACAATCTTCCGCTTTGGTATACTGGGACTTTAGACAATGACCAAGTGCGGGAGTAAACTTTTGTGTTCGTAAGTTGAGTATAGACGGCTGCAGAAAATGCAGAAGAAGAGGGGTGACGAAATTAAAATATGTTTTGGGTCGTAGTAGTCCTCATAGTCACCTAGCATCAACAAAAGTTTACTCCCGCACTAAACCTTGGTCTCAAGCATATTTCTAGCAATTTTCAAGTTTCTAGGTTGTATGTGGAAGGAGAAAAACCTGAAAAATAAGAATTTTGTGAGTTATCTTTGGAATTTTCTACAGCCCAAAGTATGAGTTGTACGAACTTTAAACTCGGGATTCTAAAAGAGTCGTAACTGTAGAATCTGAAAAAAATTATTTCAGGTTCCTCGGAGTCCTCTGAAACTCACATTTCATACTTACTGACTCGAAAAAAATTGTTGCTATAGTCTCCTCCTTTCATTGGTCTCAATCTTAAAGGCTATATATGATAATATATTTATGCGCTTCCAACTGAATGGTATGTTTTTAATGATACCGACAAATCTTAGATTTTTTGAATCCAAGCTCAGTTAACTAAAAATCATTAAGAAAACCTACTCTGAAACTCAAAAACGTTTCCCCATGTTAAGTGTAGCCTTTCCACGATCTCCTTGATAGGAATGAGAGAGAGCTCTGAACTCTGAATGAAAAGTGAGTCAAAATTTAAATTTTGATCTGAATTTCAGATTCTGAATTTAAAATAGTACAAATCTGATTTTTCTGATTCTGAATTTAAATTTTAAAAATCAAACACGTTGATCAACAATAATTTTTTAATCGTAAAAGTACAAAAGTTAATCAATAATTATGTTTAAATTAATTAATGACAATTACCCGATTTCTTTTGCCAATGTTTATTCACTTCTGGATTGAGGGCTTCGCCAGCTGCAAAGCACTTTTGTAATTTTTTAAATTCGAATAATGAGGGGTCAGTTTGCTGGACCATAAATCTAAAGAGAGTGGGTGGAGCACACATGGCTGTAATATTTTGACTACATAAAGTCTGCAACACTTTTCTTGGCTCAATCCGTGGCATTTGATGAATATAAATAGTTGAGCCAGTGGTCATAGGTGCATAGAAACTGGAGTATGATGACTTTGCCCATCTAAAGCAATACACAGTAATAAAATCCTCGTTACTCGCTATTAGGTACACAGAAACTCATGTCTCATATCATACTCTTCTCATGCTCCCATTTTCAATTTTCAATGGACCTCCTTATGTACATACAAATAAAGTGGCAAAAACAATCATAATTGTTAAGCTTTCGTTTTACCCAGGATCAGAAATATTCCAAACGACGTCATCTTGTTTGAGTTGCATCAATTTGGCTGTTAGATAATGTCCAATTCCATAAGTGGAGTGTGAATGGGCAACAAGTTTTGGCTTGCCACTTGTCCCACTTGTAAAGAAGAGTTCAGCGAGTCTGTCACTCCGTGTAGTTACATTTTTAAATTTGAGAATATCGTAGTCTGAAACGGAGTCCACGAGGTCATGGTATTGAAGCCAATTTGTGGCAGAAAGCCCTTGACCAACTACGACCTTCTTCAAATGAGGATATTTTCCATTTCTAGTCGCGGCCTCAATTTTCCACATGTTTTCTGGATCTAAAAAGTGTTATAATAGAATAGTTATTGCTTCCATTTGTGATTTGTGCACATAAAACCAATACGTCTTTTGTTTTATTTTCCCCACCTGTAATGACTACTTGGGGTTGACAGGCTGAAAGTCGATACTGTATGTCTTGACTTGTGAGTTGTGTCGTAGCTGGACAAAATACAGCTCCAACTCGTATTGATGCCAAATGAATAAACCACCATTCGGGAACTCTGGGTAAAAGAGTGAAAATTACAGGTGGTTTCTCGGATGACGGCGATGTGTTCATCCTCCTTATCTCCAAGAGATTTTGAAGGGAGACGGAAGCTTTGATGGTTTCCTTGTGCAGACGAGCAAAGGACCACTTTTGACTCTGTGTGCCACTCTCCATCCACAGGGCGGTACTTGATGGACGTTCAATCTTTATTCACAAACATACACACCACATAAATTTATTGTTCATTGTATTAATATATAATTAATCAAAATTGAACATAAGTCGCTATACATGATACACTAAACTATATTTATATATTATGTACTTACAACATGTCGATCAAAGACATCGGATGCAAAATTAAAATACTTTGGTACATTTCCCGTTCGACAAATCTCTTCTAAATTATGATTATCTCGTGTTGAATACTTTTTCCCATTATTGCAGCTGCTGTGTATAGCACCTTGAGCATACTGATTCTTGTTAAAAAGAGTCTTGGCTGTTGAATAGTTTGTCAATGCACACGTAACACGCACCATTTTTACACCCAATCAGTAATCAAAGCCTTACACTTTATTTTTAAAATATAAAAACATTAACAAAAAAATAAAAAATCACTATAATATCATCACTTGATCTTCTTTAGATTCTTCAGTATTTTCACTCTTTCAATTTCTAAACTAAATTCTTTTAACTGTGTTTTACGTTTAATACAGTTGTGATGTCGCTGCTGGTGTTTTTGACCTTAATTCACACTTGACACTTTATGAAAATAACTTTTGTGAGTTGTGAGTTATCATTCAATGCTCAAAACTCAAAACTCCAGCTTAAAATATTATTATCGTACACAGAGTCTCAGAAATCAGACCACCACAAGTCCATTAACAAAACAGCACACCAGCGCAACACACGATATAAGACTAATATAGAAATTTGTTGTTACCACTAAGTTGCACTTACATACAGCATGAAAATAAAAACTAACTATAAACAAGGACGAAGTAGACAAACACTCTTATGCTGAAGTAAAGTAGTTTGCTGTGTGTACCGAGTGCCGAGTACTGAGGATATGACGAGAATTGAGAATGCATTCAAATTTCAAATGAATAGTCGATTAACTGGCAGCAACTGTCCACATGATACTCGTACGCCAATACGTAATGTTCTATCTTCTATCATGTGTTATTGTTCATGTTTTTCTGATGTTTGTTGCTCAAACTTCAATTGTTGAATGTTGAATGTCGGATGATCCACCGTCCACCGTCTACAGTCAAAGTGCAAAGAAAAAACTGACTGTGGAGAGTGTAGAGCAAAAAAACAAACACGAGTCTCAGTTCCCAATCTGCGTACTATATCTACAATCTACAGTTTATCTTTTATCTACTTGAACTTTTAACACAGCCAAAGTAGTTTAATTCATTCCTTAAAGTCGAGACTTGAGTATTTGGATATTGGAAATTGGAAGTGCATTACATATTACATATTGTACTTTATATTACATACAATAAAATACATTTGAATGAATTTTCATGTTACATTTTCTCTCTCTCTCTCTCTCGCTATTTCTTTCCCTTACAAATTCTAAGCAATACACATGTTACATAGGTAAACATGTGATGTGATGTGATGACGGAGCTCCTACATTAAAATTGTGTTTTGTGTTTTGGACTTCCATGTACAAATCGTGTATTTGCAGGACATTCGGATTTGCCTATAATGAGTGTATTAATTGTCAGTATTAAGTACGATTAACTATTAAGCACTCTGCCTTGTGAAATAAGTATGTAGATGAACTTGTAACTAGTAACTAGTAGGTGTATACGTGCGTACATGTACGTTGCGCGTTTGAATTATTCCCTCTGTATTGATGAGTTCACAGCAATGTATACTACTAGTACACAGTACATAGTACATATGCCAGTGGCGACTATTGGTGGACGACTTTTTCTCCAAAGATATTACGTATTACGTACGTACAGGCCAGGTCAAAACAAAAAACTACAAGAAACAATGAGATAGAGAGACGTCATATAAACTATCAACAATCAACACAAGCTTTAATCAACAATCAACATGAGAAACCAGCAACTTGTTATTCAGTTTTAAATTGTGAATCTTCCAAGTCGAAATCCCCAAGTCCCAAGTGCGTCCATCGTCCAACCTCTTCCAACTACTTTCCATTTTCCATCACACATAAACTTTTTTACATCGTTTGACTTTTTTTCCCTGAGATACAGGTTTAGCTTTTCTGCTTGCTACTTTGTGCATGTGTGCTCGTTTGTACCTCTTGCTTTGTGTTCTATTATGTATTGTATTGTGGCATTTACCATTCATCCAGCTGGAAACTGGAATCTGGTACAGAGTATGGAGAATGGAGAACAGAGTTTAAAGATTCCAAATCATCAAGGCCACAGACTTTATTCCCTTATTTCCATTTTATGCGTATTTGTATTTTAATCCAATACATTGCACACAAAACATATTTGTTCATTTGTTCTTTGTAGTCCGTAGTACGTAGTACAATGTACACACTACACATGATGTAAAATGTGAATAAATGTCACGCCATATAATATATGCTATTTTATGATTGCACAAATTACAAATATGGAAAAAAGCAAGTCATATGATACAGATTTCAGAATCTATACTTACGAAAGAGAAAAGCTGGAAGCTGGAGCAGCGACAAATTTGGAAGGTGTGGGTTTTGGAACTGTTATTAGTTCTGAAAGTCATATGTAATATGTATGTACTACAAAATGAACAGTGATGGGATAAATAAGAAACTTTATTCAATAAAAAATACTTGCATACTGTGCACTGTACATTGTAAAACATGTATCGTGTAGATTATAGTTACAAACAAGATTGACTGGTGGAATTCCCGATTCCCAACTTTGGCTTTGCCTGCTTCAATTATGATGCTGTTTACATATGTACATACGGATTCGGCGTTTATTACTCCAACAATACAATGAGTCTGTTTCATTGAGAGAGTTCACAAGAGTACAATACACATTATGGGGTACCGTTAAAAAAAACGGCGTACATTGTGAAAAAAATTGTGACGCATAATGTTAAAAACTCCATGGCTACCAAACTATGTAAGCAAACTTGTACAAGGTACAAGAAAAACTTACATTTTGTACTTTGGTTATATTCATGTAAAGTAAATTGTGAGAAGTTAGTCTGAATGACACTATAGGAACAGTGCTATACTGCATTAGATATAGGGTGCTATATAGTGCAGCGCCTTGCCTTTCTTTCAACTAAGAATGTACTCGTATAAATTTCATATTTGAAGAAATATGATTCTTTTTGTTCTACAAAGAACTTTGAAAAAACTCCCGACTCCTGGGTACTCGTAATAAAATAATTTGACAAAGAAAATGAGGAAGATCATGTCATTGCAACTCTTCAAATGTGTCAAGGATCATACAACATCATTTTTGCGTAGGCGTCTGACGTGATTTTCATGGAACAGTAACTTGACAATCTGATAGTAAATTGTTATCAATAATAACTAAAATAATGCTAAAATCATTAGCATTATTATTATCAAAAGCAAATTGTTGTTATTGCTGTTTCGTCAGGAACGAATTTCGCCAGTAGTTGTGGGAATCCGTGTTAGTACGTTTAGGAGAGCAGTGGAGTGTGAAAATGATTCCAAATTTGGACTCGGATTCATTTACATGACGACATTCTCTCCAACAGTCAACTTGCTCGTGTCCAACATTCGTTCACATTTCAGTAGCAGTTCAGACCGAGCAGCAATGACGCTTTGTTTATTCGTGGTGAACAGTGAATAGTGGAAACTCGGAGGAATAAGACAGAACACAGAACTATTGCATTTTTTATTTGGAATTTCAAAGGAAGATTTAGAATACTTATGAACTATGAACTACATGAATCAACTTTAGTTATTGATAATAATGGATATAATTGACAATTGACGGTCATTTTCCATCTCCGTATAGACAAAAATAAA
>JAQGBH010007073.1:0-11556 GCA_034698265.1 Sminthurinus aureus
TCAAATGTATAAGAATGTATTCATGTATTCCCATGTATACATTTCAATACATTTCAATACATGAACGTTGGTGTGGGAAGGATCATCAGGTGATAACTATAACTATAGTACAACTGACACAAAGTTTTTGATTATTTTAGTAATTGAATAAGAAAGGAATTGGCCCAATGTTCAACTGTTGCTTACTTTCAATTTTCTCCAAAATATTGAGTGTTCTCACAAGAATCCGTACGCAATGGTAACAATTATCTTGTTTGAAGACAAAAGTATAGTTTGTGTAAAAATCCTCAATCATTCCAACACAACGTCCACGACCCATCATCCTGGTGGCATCGAATTCTGTAATTGTATTCAAATTCTTCTCCCGAGAAAACCAAGCACCCCGGATTTTATATGGAATCTCACATTCCCGTTGCTGTTGCTGTTGCTGTAATTCCACACCGCATACTGTAAAAAAATGCATTACATTTAACAATTGTTTAGCTCTACTTTTTTTGCATAAAATATCCTACTAGTAGTATATTGTTTTACAATTTGTATATTTATTTTAGAAAAAATATCTCGTGAGTAAATAGTTCATAATTTATTAACAAGATTGAAGTTTATTGACGTACTTTAACAGTGCATGTCATTAAATAAATAAATAAATAAATAATCATTCAGAATTCAGAACACTTTTTTCTGTCTTTACATTATTTTTTTCCCAATAATTATAAAATGTAAAATGCACAACATGCTATATGCGCGATGTACGATAAACAATGTATTATGTATAATGATGAAACAAACCTGTGAGAAAAAGTAAAGCACACAAAAGCCAAGATCGTGCGCTTCCCATCTTCATCTCGCTCTTTTACCCGGGTATCTTCACCTTTATAATTCCCTTTCTCACTTCTCTCTGCAAATCTTGCTGTCACCGGTCACCAGTGCTAGTAAGCAGTAACGTAGTAATGTCAAACTTTTAAAACTGTCGTTAATTTTTCAACGGATTTACACTCTACACTCTACACATAAACAAACACTGCAGGTTGTTTTTACTACAAGTTGGAAATACATATATATATGTATGTATATGTGAAGTGTGAAGTATTGCACAAATAATATAGATTTATTTTAGTAACGGAGCATTTTCCTTGGTTTTTCTCCACCACTTTTGCATATTAGTAAGTTTCCACTTAAAACTAGTTTAGATTGACAATTGACAATTACCAAGAACAACAATGTAACATTAAAAGATTAAAGCTCGTGGATTTTTTGAAACAACCCACCTGACTGTACTAACCACACCTGCCTCTTTTTATTCCAAGCTGAAAGGGAAAAGGGAAAAAGGAGCTGACAACAGGAGCATAACAACACAATAGAAACAACTAACATCACAACGGATGGATGTATATATGCATGGATACATACGAAATGTGATGATGCACGTGTATGGAATGTGTTGATGATTCTGCTTTTTCTTCTCTTTTGCTCTTTGCAATACTTTGTACTTGTAATACTTTTCTGCTGATTGTAAGTTTAATTATTTTAATTTAGATGTACAATGTACACAAATGTACAGGAATTAAAATGAGTTTGTTTTCATATTGGCTATTGGTATAGCTCTTTGCTCTTTTGATTCTGTGGATGGTAACAATAAAATTAGGATAGTAAAAGTTGTTGATATTAAACGGTCATGAAAGTTCAGGAATCGGATAAAATTGCCAAAATCGTATACAATTATGTGTACCATGCTTTATAAAGATTTGCGTACTTAAATATGTAAAACAACTTCATTCTGAAAAGGTTTTACAATCAGATAACATTTCATACATATGTATAGACCTTTCTTCAGACTTCAGACGCTATGTATTGTTAATTGTTAGTATAATACATACATATAATGCATACACTTTGAAATATGACACGCTAATATGTATTTCTCAAGCTATAAATAACTGTTGCTGATAAGGAACTTTTGCTATCAACAAATTAGCATAATGATATAAATATTTTACTTTGAAATTTTCAAAGTCTAAAAAATCTCAAGTTTTATTTCTTTTTTCTAAGCATGCATGCATTTGGAAATTCTAGCTTCTAGGCGTCCTTACACAAAAAATACGAAAATTCACACATGTGACATGTGAATTCAATGTGTTGCATATTTTTTGTAAAACTAAAAGTCCAGTTTGTATAATTTGTGTTTAATTAATCAATGGACTTTTGATAGTGAATTATTCTGAAAATTCAGTGATTTGTAGTCAATTTTACCATAATTGAGCCCATTATATTTGTTTGGCATATCCAATTAAAGTGACTGTTGTGATTTTGATTTTGCGACTTTGAAAGATATAACTGTGAAAACTGTAAACAGCAATTAACTCAAAGTACATGTTAGCTTTTAATTATTCATAATATTGTCAAGAGTCAAGAATTACAACGAAAGTGAATAATAAAATGGAGGTGAATGCCAATACTGGTGGTGTGACATTAACTTTCCGATTAATTCGATCATTCGAGTTTCGTAATTGGAAACCCCTTGTTTTGCACAATGTTGATTTGGAAATAACTATCGACGAATTGAAGACTTTAGTTGATGAAGCTATTAAATCCTCAAAATTACCTGTACCGTTTAAAAATTTTAGTTATGATACATTCAAGGTACATTTTTAGTACTTTATTACAATACTCCTAATTCATAATGTAGATTTTTTGAATTTTACGAATCAAGTTCTACGTTCAACCATTTATAGCTGCATATTATTATGCATTACAATTTTTACCATAATAAAATAAGTATTACTAAATGCAAATCCATATTAAAGTGTGTATCTACTTATTTTTTTCTGTAAATAGATTGAGTACCAACCGCATGGATTCAAAACAAATGACTTGTTGATAAATAATGAAGATGATGATAAACTTATGCTACATCCAAAAACTTCTTTGAAGGAACAGGGAGTTATACATGAAACCGAAATTTCTTACTTCAAATTAAGTGATTACAATTCATATAAAGAGTCCAAGGTGACAAAAGAAGGAGCAGAGTAATAATGTGACTAAGTACTATATACTTTTTTCGTTTCTTTGAACAAACAAATATTGTATTTATTAGTTTGTATTAAGAATATTTTGTAACTTCATCAATCAGTTTATTCATGTGTACGTCTGTATTGTAATGCGCAATTTAATGGGTATGCTTAGACTTTTATTGTTATATATAACACAGGTAAAAACGTGTACAGAGAGAGTGAGAGATAGAGAGAAATAGGTATATAATATAGAACCTTAAATTTAAAATTGAAGCTATAACGAAAGTACAAAATGAAATTTGATTATAATAGGTAATATAGAATTGAATTTCGTAATAAAAAACAGTCCTGCTGTTTTTTAAATGTATATATATTTAATAGAATATAACCTCAAATAGTTTTTAAACGTACTAATTATTCACTGTTGAGTTTCTTGATCATTTTGGTTAGTTTCTCCTCCTTTTGGATGAAAATGGTATAACACACAATGTAAGACCACATCATGACAAAATTTATATTCCATCTACACAAACAATGTGAATATAATTTAGTTCACTTTATCGGTTATTTTTCCATTTTGCATAGTGAAAATGTATTATTAGTATATTATGCTTTTAATACCAAATTTGGAATAATCGTTGGTCGATATCTTCTCAATGTTCTTACAACGGTGAAAATATCTACTTCTGTAAAACAAGTACATGTGTACAATATAATTGAGATTTGATACAAATCGGCTATTTTTAAAGATCTGAATTTTGAATATACTATACCTTTATGAGTTAAGACTTGTTCGATGGAATTTATAACAGTCTGCAGTATGCCAACTTTGCTTCGTCCATCACTGTATCAGATAATTTTTTATTATTATAAGCCACAAAAAACATTCAAGAAAATGTAAAATTATATTAAAAAAATAGTTCATTTGGAATGGTTTTAATGCTGATAGTTCAAATTTCAAATCCTTGTAGCATTCTAAAATGCTACAATAATATTATCTGGATTTATTTACTGAGAAACAAGACAGAGTGGATGTCTAGAATGCTCTTCTCTCCACTTCTCCGCTAAGATCATGATATCGACTACTGATACTATACATGAGGGTATTTTATCTTCCATAGGCCAAATGTTTAACAATTGAAAAACTTTTATTGTTTTGACTTCAGCTTTACTCCCCGATAATAATTCAGTTAACGAAATTATCTGTAATACAGTAATCAATAGAAATATTATAGAAATTGATGCACAACATGCTCGTAGAAAATGTTTATTTATTCGGGTTTTTTTATACCTTCTTAGTTATTTCAAAAACCCAAGTTTGTATATTACTCATATCACTGTGTGCTACTCGTTTGACTGTAAATACTCCATAGGTTGCGGTTTGATGGTTAGTTGGCCAAAAGGATGGATATTCCTAGTCAATAAAATAATTCCAGGCAGTTAGTTTTTACATGGTATACGTTTTGCATACAATGTTATGTAATATTTTGATAATAGTATGTTATTTGCGTAAAAATAATAAAATTACCAGATTGTTTAAATCGTCCAAAATGACAACACCACTCACATCAAAATCGTATACCATTGACCAGAAAGCACAAATTGTGTCTTGCATTGGCCATTCGGCAATGATACTTCTACCTTCTTTGTATCTCTGTATATCAAATTGTTGTATTCATTACGTAAGTATTTCATATAGTAGTTTCGATGATAAGAATATAAGGAAACAGTTTTAAGTTCTATATTATCATTATTATTATTACATCAACAAAGACTGCATTTATAAAATCTGTATCCAGTGATGTTAAATAAGGACGAAAATTATCCGCTAATTTTGTAATTTATAGTAATAAAGAAAAGAAATAGAAGAATAATTACATTATTTGTTTTTACTTTCAATTGACTGGTGTAAGATGATAATCATGATTTACAAATTGAGACGCATTATAATTTATAATTTTTGTGTGTACAGATAGTATACACTAATACGCTTACGTGCAATAATACTGATATTTCTATTTTTCATTCGATTTTCATCACGATAACTTCCAGCGCACTCTCCAATCGTAAAAATTTTTTCAAATCTGGAAATAAGCTGTGGAAAAAGTTTGTAGTGTGTAGATTATGGATAATATTATTATACTCAATTCAATCGTTGTACTTACAAACAGATAGGAGAGGTAATGTATAGGAGTTCAAAGTATATATATATATACAATATACATACTTGATATTCTTTTCGATAGCCATCATCCTTGATTTTGGACTCTTTTCCAGATTTAATCTCCATTTGCTGTGGTAATTCTCCAATAGGGAACCATGTTTGAGTGCCGAGCAAATATTCTTCAAGAGTATCGTAGATAAACTTCAGTTGATTCTAAAAATTGGCATATTATGTGCATTGTACATAGCCAGTAACATTGGTTTTAAGGCAGTGCAGTGTTATACAATTCATAGTGGATTAAAATGTTTAAAGTTTTTACTTCAGTTTCTACTAATCCATGACGGCAACGTCTCATAGTTTTGACATATCCAAAAACGTTCAAGTGTCCATCTCTTTCTAAACTTTCTAAATTAGCATCTACAGCTAAATACGCTCCTGTTCTACCTGCTCCATCACTGGTGGAAGTTTAGAGAAGATTTTTTTTATTTAGAACAACAATTTTCGTATCAATCATAAAATTCTTTCGTTGCAATTAGGTATTACTTTAGCTACAAACATAAAATATTCACTAACTTGCAATGTACCACAGTTTTGCCATTTGCTAGCTCTGCATTTTCAGACACTATCTGTCGTAATCTTCTTCTGAAATCCAATAGAGATGGAATGAATGGAGTTGTGTAGACTGGCCAGTCAGTATAATGAAAATGAACAACTTGACGACAGTCTTCCGAATCCTAATTATTACAACTTAGTATACAGTTTTGTCTATTTTGGATTAATATATTATGCAAACATCAAAGATCAAATCATGTCAAAAATTTTGGATTATACCTCCGATGACCAAATTGTGAACCTTTGAATTGTGTAGTTTGCTAACACTTCCTTTGATTGTACTTGAATGTTCACTCCTCCAAATTCAACTTGTCCATATTCATGCGTTGGCCAGTATGGAAAACACATTTTCTGGATTTTACAATATAAAGTACATCAGAGCAAGCAATATTATAGCTATAATCAATAATTAGTCTCTAATTTATTATGCCACTCATTTAAAAAAAAATATTTTGTCTTACCTTTGTAAAATCAAACGTCTTGGTCAACATTATAATAGACGAAACTTTTTCTTGCCACACCATTCTCCAAAAATCTCCTGCAGTAGAATCTATGAAAGTCACATTAAAATACATAATGGATAGGTATATTAGACGGGATTTTTTTTGTTTTTAAATCCTGTCTAATATAAAAGTATTCCATGAAAGTATTCCATGTTCGAGAAGTTCATTAAATTTCTTATATTTACCCAGTGGTCCTTGAGTTACAATATATCTTCTAGGTCGTAATATGCTCTGTAATAATAACAAGTTGAAATGGTCGAATTAAGTTCAGTGTCATAATATGTTAAAATATGACAATCGTGTAGTACCAAATTTTTATTTTACATTAACATACGACGCATTGATATAATCGGAAGGAAATTCTTCAGTTGTTTCCAAAATGACTCGGTTGTCCTCATCTATGAGATCAAGTACAGGAAAATAAGGTTTATGTTAAAAAGTGTTGAGGTAAAACAAATTGGGAGCAAAATAATAATTATCATTATTCTCATAATGTTTTTCCTTCATGTCTTTTGACATAATATATAGGTAGTTTTTAGTACATGGCAGAATATGTCGATTTCGATTCTTGGAAGTATTTTCTTCAGATGAAGCAACAGTTGAAAAATTTGAGGAAGAAGATTGTGACGCCAACTGAAAAAATAACAGAAATTCACATGGTACATTGCAGACACAAATTGACAGTGGTCGATGATAGTTGATAGTGTATAGATAATTTGTCCTCAACATACAAGCAAACTTCTTTCTTACCTGAAATTCAGCTTTGTATAGTATAGGAAACATTTTTCGTTCTCGACACAGTCTTAGAAATTTTACTTCATCCACTGGATCATAGTACAAATAGCTCACCTTGTAATTCGGATCCTCATCTGTAGATGATTGAATTTCAAGCAATATTTTATTTTATTTTGGAAATACGTTTATTATTTCTATTACTTTCACCAAAAAAAATAAATTAAAACCTTACTCAGTTTGAGGATTCCCATGTTAATCAATGGTAATTTTATGTAATTCAGGAGAGACATGGTTAAAAATTTCGTTTTGCCCTTGATTATTTAACTTTTCACTATATTACCACATGTTTTTTTTGTATCAAGGACCAACGCTAGAACTAGTTATTATAGAAAATGAAGAAAAATCACACAAAATATATTTTTCCTGTATGATGAAAAACTTGACAGACAGACAAATATATATATTATACGATAGGACAGGTCGACTTACTGACGTCGATTTTCGACTGATTCTCAATTCTATTATTAAAATCTACTGATGGAGGTATTAAAGACAGGATGATCAAATTGGTTAATCAATTTACCACAACTAAATTCCTGTGTACACTTGTACAACTCAATATAGCCAACTTTTTAACTAATTATACAACCTGAGCCAAAAAAACAAAAATGTAGAAGAGAGATAGAGTGAGAGAGTAGGTATGAACAGGGAAAATGTGAAGCAGATGCAAGCTTTTTGTTTTTAAAAAAAGTGACATTGTACATTGTACACATGCTAGTAGCTAGTAGCTAGTATAAACTAAAATACACATGTATATACATTATATTTACTGATACAACATAACCATGTTTGCTTCTCATTTAAATTCTCATTTGGTAAATGACGGACATTCTTCCGATGCTCATTGTTCTTGTTCTTTTTTTGGGGTTGGACGAAAACCTGGGTACATGAGACTGGAACTCTTTTTCTTATAGCTATCGAATCCTTATATTTTTTGTGTGTACACAGAAACTAATTTTACGTACTATGTACTATCTGTAATCTATATAATATTATACTTATGCATTCAATTATGTATAGTATGTGGGTTGTGGGTTATATAAATGCATATTATGATGTACAGGTTTTCAAGTTACTCTGTCTACTGTCTGAATTCTGCATCAACAGTATTATTGCGTTGTACAAGTTTTCATTTTAAATACGTAAAAAAATCGGAACATGATACATCATGATCCTTGAATTTTCAGTTTGGATCATTTTTATTTCATATTTTTCCATGTTCATCATAGTTTTATTCGGCCAATTCAATTTCAACAAAATAAATTCATAATAGTTAATAATTCGTTTGTTTTTTTTTCTCGTTTTACATGACATTTGTTTTTGGTAACACTAGAGTCAAGTTACCGCGTTGCACTCTTCATGGAATATTTTTTATTCTATTACAACGCCTATAAAAATAAAGCTGTAAATTTTGACAATAATAATTCTATCAATAGTATTTGATCAAATTTGATCTGCCAGCAGTTCAATCTTCATCTTGAGGGTATGATACACCAACTTCTTTACGAATAGTTTCCATTATCTCCGCAATGACTAGTGTTTCGTCTAGGGAGATTGTTGGGCTTTCCAAAAGTCCTAATATTTTAAGAAATAATATTGAAAAATCACATTTTATTCATGTTGACTATTTCGATTTACTAGTCTTATGCATTCGTCATTTTTATTTTAATGGCAGTAAATTTTAAAAAACTTGATCAATCCGTTGAATCAGACAGAATAATTATTATTATTTATTATCAACAATCACCTTTATCAACACATCTTTTGACTTCATCAGCTTCATAAGACAATCCAACGGAATTTGCATAATTGAATTTCTTATCTGTTTGTGGAAGATCAAAATTTTCAACCCCGTCAGGTGTAATAAGCTGCTCCGGACACCAAAATCGCATTGGAACTTTGATCGTTCCCTTAGTTCCAACGATTATGGCTACACTATCCATTCGGACACCACCGTGTACAATAACTGTAGCTGTTTTACCATTTGGATACAATAAAGTAGAGGAGGAAGAATCATCTATTCCATCAGAATTGAGATAACCACCCGAAATGATTTTTGTTGGTTTTTCTCCGTTGAAAACAAATGACACGAGCTGGATACAATATATACCTGTAAAAAAATACACCATGTTAATCAAAAGCGTAAATAGGTATAAAGTTTTCGATTTTTCAAAAACAAACAGCATAATATTTTCTACAACCATTTTTTATCCTTATATTATCTTTACATAACGACCATAAATAATGGTATATTTGAGTGGATTACCAATGTCGAGCATAGCTCCACCGCCTAATTCCTTTAGTCTAGAAATATTTACAAAAACAGAAAAGAGAATATTATGAAAACAACTAAAAAGTTAAAAATATCTCCGACTGGATTGTGAATGGTGAGACTTATTTGTTTAAAACGAAAACGTTTTGTGAAATGTGTACCTGCATCTATCCTTATGTAAGAGAAGAGTTCCAAAGTTGACAATAATTTGAAGGGGTTGGCCAATAGCTTCCGAATTCAATAACTCTCGAAGTCTTGTATACACAGGGAATGTTCTGGACCAAATTCCTTCCATTAGAAAAACTTGCTTTTCTTTTGCTAAATATGTACAATGTACATTGTGCATAATATTATATGGAATAAAAAACAAAATGATTAATTTTGTAATCCATTTTCATAATTCATATCGATGATTTCATAATGTACATAGTGTAATTTTGTTTACGAGCAGATCTTACCCATTTCTACGCATTGTCGACTTTCTTTTAAATTCACGCACAATGGTTTTTCGCATAGTGTTGGTTTCCGATTGTTGATTGCCAATTTAATTAAATGGACATGTTGTGGATTTATGGCTCCAATATAAACAGCACCTTTTTAGATAACAGATCATAACAAAAATTGTACATTTTAATTCATTCCATAATAAATGTATAGAAATTTTTTAGTAATTTGTAAATTAGTATGTATAGTACTAGATTTTACTTTTGTCTTACCAACATTTTTATCCTTAACTAAATCGTCATAAGATCCATAGGCTTTAGCTTCTTTAAGTTCATGGGATGTGACAAATTCTTCAGCTGAAGTCACATTACGAGCAGCAACAGCTACAACTTGATGACGATCAGAAATTACAGACAGAGCAGTCACAAAGTCGGATGAGATTTTTCCACAACTAATTATTCCCCATTTTAAAATTGACATTTTATTTATTTATATTTAGTAGGTACACCACTCCTCTTGTGACTGAAATTTATCTGTAGCTTTTAAGTAGTATGTTGTACACGTGCTTGTATCTAAAATCATATAAATAATATACAAGGTAAACACATTAATAATTCTCCAGATATTAGAAGATTGTGGCCATAAATTGTAGACACAGTATAATATAATTAGGTCTTATTTTTTAAAAATTAAAAACTATTACCTGAGTCGATAAGTCCTAATCCTGTTTCAATCTTCAATCCGCAATTTCTGATGTCCAATTTGTCCTTGTACGTGTTGAGATTTTGGTGCCACAAATGAGTACATGTGTAAGGAAAACTAAGTTTCAAAGGAATTTTTCTCCATACAAGCTTTGAAAATGCCAAAGTGTCAAAGTCCACAATATATCTAATGTAGCGTAAATTTTTCAATTTTTTTTTGTTTTTGAATATGACAAACAACAAAATCCCTTTATCAGCAATGATTATTTATAGCCAGAGAAATATATTCATCGTATAATGTATCATATATACATATGTATAGGTAGGTATTGTATTTCTAATCTAAGCAAAATGTGTTGATGGTTAATGGCAAATGGAAAATGATGACACAATAGATTTACGAAATAAAATCTAGAAACTAAATAAATGTACCATGTACTGTATTTAATATTTGATAAACAAACAGTTAACTCAATAATCAAGAATAATTATTTTATTCATTTTTTATTTTATACAATATTGAATATTGTTTCAATGTTTATTTTTTATGTATTAGGCAAAAACGGAGTTGGAAACAAGGCCAACGGATTCTCTAGAAACTTTAAGTATCGTAATCCATTTATGTAAACTATTCGTTCACGATTAGTAGTTGGAATTAATTTTGGTGCATAATTCATTGAAGGCACACGAAAGACAAAGTTGAAAATGGTTGCAACGAGCGTCTCTCCTGTGGTTGGACACTGAAAATCAGTGATTACTGGACAAAATAGAAAATTTTCCTTTGTTGTTGCAACCTAATATAGTACAATTCATGCTTATTACATTTTATACTTACAGCTCAAATGTATTTCTTACTTTTTACTTTTTACCTCCAATTCACTTTATGACTTATGATTTACTTTAAAAGCTTTGAATATGGGAAACTGTACGACTAAGGGAAATAGTTGAGCACAACTATTTTTTAGGAGCCCAAAAACCTCATAGGGTTTATTGCTATCCCATACAGACATAAAATCACCCATTCAAAAAATTCCACCTCCCTATGGGTGGGGCT
>JAQGBH010007074.1:0-11556 GCA_034698265.1 Sminthurinus aureus
TGAAATTAAACTCAAATGGCAATGTAACAAAAACTTGAAATACTTTTGCATAGTAAATTTCAGAGAATCGTATACCAGTTGTTTCGAAATGGAGAAAAACAGTTTAAATCGTAATTAAAGGGATCTGTGATTTTTTTCACATTACTTGTTCCCATTTTTCCAGGATGAAGTATGCAGAGGCTGTGATAAATGAGACACTGAGAAAATCGTCAAATTTACTTTTTGGAGTTCCTCATGCCGCCATTGAGGACACTACAATCGGCCATTTTGATGTGCCAAAGGGCACGTGGGTCATACCCAATTTTTATGCAATTCATCACTGTGAGAAGACGTGGGGCGATCCGCAATCATTCCGACCTGAACGATTTCTCAGTGAGGATGGAAATACTTTGATCAAACATGAGGAATTTTGTCCTTTTGGAATCGGAAGGAGAATGTGCCCGGGTAAAATACACAAGAAAACATCATGGAAATAAAATGGTTCGCATGGAAACGGGATGAAATTTTAATGTATAAATTATGGTTATGCTTTTTTATCCAGGAGTTACTTTGGCCTATGACGAGCTCTTCATGTTCATCACCCGGATTTTCCAGGAATTCACAATAACTTGGAATCCTGCGGAGCCAGAGCCGACGATGGGATTTAAAATTGGATGTGCTGCAGCTCCTCTGCCTCACAAATTAATTATAAAGGAACGACAAGTTTCTGACAAAACGTAAAGCACACATTCAACTCAATTGTCAATTTATCAATACTCAATACTTGTACGCAAAGAAATACAATTAAAACTGAAATTTAGTTAAAATAGGAAATCCCTGTGATCTAACGGAACTGAGCTGGTTGGATCACATGATTTAAATAAAAGTTCTTGCTACTAAAATCCAATATTACACACAATTCAGTTGTCAATTTATTGTCATGTTTTCAATACAACTTTTGCCATTCGTTAATAAATCCATAATCAATAATATTTTCGCTTGCCTCTAACCTCTTGTCCAAAGACAAGGACAGAAGGTGCTGTGTGCTGTATGTGTGCTAAATGTGCCATGAGCAAATAAAATTTGTAAAGTTGCAAATAAACAAAAACTACTCTTGTTTTTTTAGTGAGATACGTGAGAAATTGGAGCAAAAAAATGAGCTTGGGCTGAAGTGTTGAATGTTGAATGTTGAATGTTGAATATTGAATACTTGTGGAGTTTGCACTCTTTCAACTTTGAATGTGAAAACTTGTTCAATTGTTTCCATTTGGCACAGCTAAAACCCTCAAGTTTAAAAATCATGAACAGTGGATGAAAATGCAGCTTCGTTTGTCTTAAAAATCAAAGTTCTATGACCGAACACTTTGTGCAACGATGAGTTGATCCTGAGCGCACAAATGAATGACCGTTATTCAAAAATCAAATACTACATTTTTGCTCATTACCTCGTCTTTTTTGTAAATTAAATGGCCATTTATTTGTGTGCATAAAGAAAACCATGGAATAAATATCCAACAAAATCATTTATTTATAATTTATCTTTTCATTTACAACTAATTTTCTTCATTCAGTACATTTTTTCCTTGTCTTGATTGTTGATTGTTTATTGTGGATTTGGTCCGTGACTTGATAATTAACGTGTGGATTAAAGGACAGGTGTTCAATTCCACCTTCATTTCCATCGTCGGCTTCCGCTCCGCGGGGTTCCAAGTGATGGTAAATTCCTGGAAAATCCGGGTGATGAACATAAAGAGCTCACTGTAGGCCAGAGCCATTCCTGAAAATCCAAAATTTTCCTACATTAAACCACATAAAATTGGATTGGATTGGATTAAAAAGGCACTGAAAATTTCACTCCAAGTTTGATTGTCAGGGATTTTACCCGGGCACATTCTCCTTCCGATTCCAAAAGGACAAAATTCCTCGTACTTAATTAGACTAGTTTCATCCTCATTAAGAAATCGTTCAGGCCGAAATGAATGCTGATCGCCCCACGTCTCCTCGCAATGGTGAATCGAGTGGATATTTAAAATGACTGTCGTGTCCTAAATATCCAAATTCAAATACATTTTGTAATTTTATTCTTTCATTCTTTGAGTTGCAAGTTTAAAGTTTGAAAAATGTCTGTACTTGTGGATTCTAGATTCTGGTCCGTGTATTTTATTTTATTTACTACCTTTGGCACGTCAAAATGACCGATGGTAGTGTCTTCCATGGCAGCATGCGGAATACCAAGCGGGACGACTGAGGATTTTCTCAGGGTCTCATTTATCACAGCCTCCGTAAACTTCATCCTGCAACATTAGAGGAAAATTTTAGGTTTGTCATCAAAAAGTTTTTGGTGTGATTTAAAAAGTATGCATAAAATGATTTGGGTTCGTATTTCATACGCCGATCGGTCGTCAAGGGTTGGAGTTCGATTCCCAAGGACATGGTGGATTTCTCCCTGAAGTTTCTCCTGTTTTTCAGGGTGGAGGGCAAGGAAGAGAAGGGCCCAGGAAAGAGTGGTTCCAGTCGAGTCCGTTCCCGCTTCAAATTCAAAAATAAAACACGAGAAAATGGTACACTTATTTTGGGGAGAAAATCCTCTTTCTGCACACGGCTTTACATTTTACACGGAAAACTGACAACTGTTGCCAGAATTCCAATGTCAAATTTCAAGTATTGATGTAATATTTACTACACTGGATATTTACTAATCGGAACGTACCCACAAACAAATCTCGAATAGTCTCTTGCAGATTCTCATCTAGAAAGCAGAAAATATTTAGAAAATTAGGAAAACAGCCAGACTCCAAACAAAATTGGCGCTTGTTGTTGTTGCTCAAGGAGGTGATTTTCTTCTGTAATACTCATTCAAAATATTTATTCAGGAAACGACGTGCTCATAGGTACAAAATTTAGTTGTACATTTAAGGAGGTGAAAATTGATGCTAGGTTTAAACTTACAGCCGGTTTGTCCATAAAACGGAGAATTGATGTCCTCGGTTGACTGGATTTTGTGGAGAAATGCTTCTGTAAAATCAGCGTACTCTTCTTGTGATGTCGAAGTAAATGACTTAAGACGCGTATTTAAAAATTGGGATGTAAACCCGCGGAACTGTTTATGGATTTCCGGAAACGGGTTTTCCATCCCGAAAAGAAACAAGAGCCGCGCGCCCCATTTTGGTTGACACGTAAAGACGAGTTGGTGAACCATGGTTACCCTGAAACACAAAGCCAATGTTAAATACAAATGCACCCAGAATTGTCTTTAAATTGGTTAGAAGAGCGGATATTTTGGTATATTTGGATGCATCACCCGACCTTTCGGCGCAGTTGACAAGTTTTTGAGCAAGAGGATCACGGGGAGAAAACTTTTGGCCCGATATAATCCGCCAGAGGACGTTGAAAACCATAACGTCGAAAAAGTGTTTGGACGAAAATGGCGTATTCATCTTTGTCCGCAAGATGGCGATACATTCTTCAACTGTAGGAAAAACCCCCAAAAAAACAAACTGAGTAAAAAACACTTGAAAAGCGTTTGAAAAATTTAGCAACAGATTTGAAAGCATAGAAGCATAGAAGATCACCTTGTTGACAGATGGCGGGCTCTAGTGTTTTTTTACCCATGCCGAGGTTTCTTAATTGCGAAACTGTAAAACTTCGCATTTCTTTCCACGTCTCACCGGATGTCAGAGCAATCCCTTGTGATTTGAGAGAAATAAAAAATTTTGCCTTGGGATTTGAGATTTGAGTGGATCTTCTTTTTTTTATACTCTGTGTTTTTGTGTACTGAATTTTGATATTTTGCCTCGATAATTTTACCTCGATAAATGCCATCGCGAAAGAGTTGAAAGTATTTTTGTGGTGGTCTCCCGAGGAGTGCAGGGTTGTTGAAGGCCGTTTTCAGTACTTGTACATCACTCACATAGACAAATCTGTTTTGTTTTGATTTTGATTTTTTAAAAATTTGAAAACCCGCGGGTTAAAAAACAAACATGCTGTGAATTTTTTTCTTTTTAATAGATGGCGCTGATTTGTTATTAATTAAAATTGAAGGCGGTTTTTCTATTTTGAAATTTCCATGTTCTGAACTTCAATAATTAATGGAAGGATTTGAAAGGTTTGAAAGGCTAACAATAAAAGTGTTTACCGTGTAAAGCCTCTGACGAAGCACCCGACAATTTTTCCATATTCAATTTCCAGGGCTTCCAGCTGTAGGGCAAAGTTGTTGTGAAAAAGAATGTGACGGAAATTCCTCAAGGCTGCCAGAAGACTCCGCGGACCTCAACATTTCAAAATTAACAAATTTAACAAGGATACAAATAAAAGCAAATAAAAAGGTGAATTTTTAATTGGAAACAATCAATCATGACTGATGATGAAGATAGAAGTGGAATATCCTTCGCTGCTTATGTACACACTGTAGTAACAAAGTCTGTAACCATGGAATTTAAAAAATTCAGAGAAGGATATTCCACTTCTATCTTCAATTAATCTTCAAGTTTTAAAATGTATTTCTGTCAATTTTCTTACCTGGTGGAAAATTGTTGTCTTGTTTTGGCTTCAGATCTCGCAACAGTTTTGGCTTCATAAATATGCGAGACTTGGACCAAATTGTCAAAAAAAGCGCCAAAATGCTTGCAAAAATCAAGGATCGTCCCACCGTCAACACGGACACTAAAACTGGAACCGGCACGGACAAATCCAACAAATGTTGTGGAACAAAGTCCATGTACAGATAATTTGTGGAGCTGGAACTGGAATTCATATTCATATTTTTTTGTTTAATGTGCTCAGAGACCTTTGAGTCTTTTTGTGTTTCCTCCTTGTTTTTAAATTGTACAGTGCACAGTTTACAAGTTTAGAACTTGAAATGCAGAAGAACTGAAATTCAACTAAACTCAAGAACGTGGATTCAATCAAGAGCTCCAGATTTTGTACTCTGATTCCTTGCTGCGACCAAAGACTAAAGACGAAATGCCAAAGACCAACCAATTTCATCAACTTTTATCCCAGTCAGCTACGGATTTTGCACTCAAGATTCAGGTGCTCAGAAAACAATGACAAAACGGGCCCAGACTTTGCATGTCGCATTATGCTTTGTGAACAGGAATGAGGATAAAAAAATACCATTTTCCAGTTTCCTCCAATTTTCAGTCTCGACCAGCACCAATCACAAAACTCGAACCAACACTTGTCCTTTTTCCTTTTTCCTCGTTCCGCATTTCTGTCTGGAATCTGGAATATTTACCTCCTCCGCTTTTCCAACTCCCATAACTTGCCATACAAAGTGATAGGAACCGAGTTGTCGTCTGAGGGTTTGGAAACTCAGAATGTAGACCGAGTCAATACTCAAGGAAGAAAGCAAATGTAGAGGAAGGAAACTGCGGAATTCACGTTCAAAGCTCAAATGACACAACTAAATATGAGAGTCTCGAGTCTCGAGGACAAGGAAAAAATGAGAGAAATCTTGGTCCATTTGCCTCCTTCTCACCGCAAAAGCATGTACAATGTACATGTTGTTTTGTTTGTGTGTTGAAAAACCCTGCCTTTCTTGTGAATTCCACCAGTTGTTTATCAGTCCTTTCTTCCGTGTTTAATCGGTTCAGGACAAAATTGGAATAAAACAACAAACACGCACTGTCAATGTATTTTTTAATGTCGGTTAAAAAAAAATAAAAAACATAAAAGACGGTTGGTTTATCTAAAACGGCGGCAGACCTGTAAAGACCTGTAAAAGTTTCATGGACGATTTCTTGTGGAAAAATGAGACGAACTTTGATATCAGAGAACACATTCGGATTTGTGATTTTGAAAAACTAATTAGAGCAATTGCTCATTGTCAGTTGCTGCTGAGAAATGCAAAACATTGTAGAGTACGTGAATCATTTTTCATGGATAAAATACACAAAAACACAAACGGAATCCGCGCGGTTTCAACTTCAAACTGTGGTTTTGGTCTTGAGACTCAAAACCTAGTGACGAGGGAAAATGGAAAGAAAAAGATTATCCGTTGTTTACGCAGGTTAAACAGTCAAGAGTTACAAATCAGATCAAGAGCAAAATGCAGAAAAAGCAGAGATGCGGATGCCAACTTTTGTATTGGAGAGGAAAATGGACAAGAACTTGTGTTCTTTATCCGCGAGATATGTGAGAAATTAGAGCAAAAACGTGAGACTGGACTAGCGGAGGAAAATATTGAATGTTTAAGACTTGTTGAATTCTCCGAGCTTGCACACACTCAACTTTGCACGTGAGAACTTGTTCAATTGCTTCCATTTTGCACAGCTCACCACTCTCAACGTTTAAAATCAGCAATAGGAAAACGATGAAAATCCTGCTTCATTTGTAATGAACATTAAACTTGCATCAACTCTGAACAATGACAAAAAACTGCGGAACTTTGCAACTTGCATTTCGTAATCAGGAATTAGGATAAAAAAATCCTTGTTTTCAATTCCATTTTCACATTTCCTAATTCTCAACTAAAAAAACATTTGCTTTGTACATTTAAAAACTCATGTCAAAATTAAACAATGTTTGACGGTGGGAAAATCACAAGGAAATTCTGGAGTCTGGAGTCTTGATTCTTGATGCTAGGAAATATCAAGTTGATGACGGAGTAAATGATAGCTCATTGAACAGGCGTAACCTACACATGCTTCTCTAGCTAAAACTAATTCGCGGAGCTGAGTAGCGCTAATTCTTCAGTGTTTCTTGGCTGTTAGTCGGAACGAACTCATCATTCCAGACGGTCAAGAAATTTCCTCTGTTCTCTTCACACTTTACATAAACAACAAGAGAAAATACAGAGAAATTGAAATTGAAAATGCGCAAACAGTTTAGAAATTTCGGGACAAGAATCTGCACAGAGATTCTCGTGTTAATTCTGACAGGTCTAAATATAATTTTGTGGATTTTCGTACTGCCGCCTTTTCTTTTTCTCTTTTTCGTGTACAGATTATTTGTCGTCGCAGTGGCTAAATATTGGCGCCCAGAATTGACGCACACTCTTAAAAGTCTCAGCATATTCACCCTGGAAAATGTGACGGAGAAGGCAAAGTCAAATGTTGTTTTCTGTTTAATATTTGAGGGTGATATTTCTCAGCGCCTGGAAGAAATCCAGTCTTTGTTTACGAGTCGCGTTTTGGACAAAAAGGATGAAAAAGGGCGGTTGATTTATCCAGAACTGAGGCAAATCTGGACAAATTTCATGGGCTATTGTTTCTGGAAAAATGAGACAAAATTTGATATCAGAGAACACATTCGAATTTGTGATTTCAAATGGAACGAGAACGAGAACAGTGGCGCCAAATGTCCTGTGAAAGAAACTTACACGGAGAAGGATTTGAAAGAAGCGGCAACTCAACTCTTGAGCCAACCGTGGAAACGGGATTTCAGCCTGTGGGAATTTCTCGTCCTTCCAAATTACTGTGACAACCACAATTACAACGACAGTGAAAATACCTGCACGAATGAAAAGGAAAAACGGAAAAGTGTTGTGATCGTAAGTAGATGAAAAAATTGAATTTAATAACATTTTTAGTTTTTATCGGGAAAAGGGGAAAAGTTCAATTTTTTCAGATTTTTTATCATGTTTGACCCTGCTCTAAAATCTAGATTCGAGTTCATCATTCGATGGGCGATGGGATAGGCTGGTTTAAAATTTTCCTTGAGGATTTATTTCAAGGAAAAGATGAGCTTCCTAAAATGGCGGAAAGGAAAAACCCGAAATGGTGGCAAACTTTTCTTCTCCCAATTAAAGCGCCCTATGATTTTGCTAAAAACACGGTGGAATCATATGACACGAACAACCCTTCCAGAAATCCTTGGCACGCCCCTCAAAAAAGGGCGAAAAAATACTACACGAGCATCACGCCTCCAATTTCGGTGCAGCGGATCAAGAACTTGAAAATAAAATTTGGGGTGAGCTACGCCGCTATTTTGATAACTGCTATTTCTGGCGGAATCCGCCGAGTCATGAAATTGGCGGGACAAAATGTGCCCAAGGATATGAAAGCGGTCATGATATTGCCGTTGCCAAATCACCCAGGAAACATTTGTGCACATGCGTAAGGGTATTTTATTTGACGATTTGGCATTTCATTTGATCACCCTGAAACTGTGCAACCAACTTTATCGTGTTAATTGTTTTTGCAGGACGATAATCAACTTGTGTTGGCCGATTGGGACGGAAAATGGAGTTGTGCGTCTTGATCAAATTTGGCGGGACATGAGCTCAAAAAAGAACTCGTTGTACCCGTTTGTCATCCACCTGTTGTCCCGGTGCATCCACATTTTACCGAATTTTGTGAAGAGAATGGTAAATCAGAAACCTTTGGGCACGATTGCGGCCTCCCTTTTTCCAGGTCCGACGACATTTCCCACATTCCTCGGCCACACTGTTGTAAGCTCCATTTTACTGTTTGGAACTCCCCGTGGACAACTTGGTAAGATTTTTTCTATTTAATTGAATTGAATAACATTTGTCACATTTCCATGACAACAAAATGATGTAAATTTTAAAACCATAAATTTCTTGTCACACAAAAACTCCAGGTGTTTCAGTTTTATCCTCCATGATTGGCGGGAACCAAAGGATTGCCATGGTAATCGATACAACTTTGTACGGGTCACAAGATAAATTTGAAAACCTGGGTGGTTTCATTGAACAGGAACTGAATGATTTGGAAGTCGCTTCCGCACAATCGTTTAGTAAAAGAAAACTTGAGCATCAAGTTTAATTAGATTAAGGTCCATATTTTATTTAAATTTACTTACATCAAAAAAAAATTGTTCATCAAGATTCATGAATAAAAAAACATTTTTATTTAAATCTTGAAAAAGAGAACATGAAAATGACTAAAGCCCATCGTCAGCATAGAAGTTGATACGTTAAAAAATCCTCTTTCACTGTTTCTGTTGTATGAGTCGACGGATCACAGTTGTTTGAAGGGAAATCACAACTGCCACTAAACTCGCAGCACAAAGAATACAAATCATATTCACCCAAGTCGTTCCACGTTAAATTCAGTCCAATCTCGGTGGTTGCCATGGCAACTAAAGCGATGTAAATGATCATGTTCCGAAGAAAATGGAAAACGCCAGCTCGTTTGACCACTTCCGTTCCAAACACGAGAGGCAGCGACGAGCATCCACAGGTTGCAAACGCAGGGAATCGCCAAAAATAAATAATATGCCATTTTCCGCAGCAGAGTGTGATCCCATTTAGCAAAGTTGTAGCACAAAAACTGTTTTAGTATCAAGTATCAAGTATCAAGTAGATTTTTATTTATTTAGTCATCTGTTTCATGCACCACTCTTTCATTTTCATTTATTTTGTGGTCTGCAAAAGTGATTGTGTATTTTCATTCCCAATTTTCCTCTTGTTCTACTTGTACTGACATTTCTGCCGCAGAGCGTTTACCATTTTCTTATCCAACATGTATGAATTATTCACAGCGCATTCGCATGAAACCAGAGCCACGTGTCGTCGTCGTCAAATAAGTATCGTCAAAGGATATCGTCGTCATAAAAATTGCCGTCAAAAAATCCACGGCATACCTAAACAGAACCCGCGATTAACCACGTACAAGCATCTGAAAGGAAGGCAAACTCTAAAACCGTTCAGCAAGGAAACTTTTAATCATGATCAATTACCTACGACTTCCGAAATTCATTGGACATTTTCCTTATCATTTTTGTTAACTGGATTTCAGTCAACTTTAAAATGCGGAATTTTGTGCCGAACTTCCTCGTATTTTTTTTATTTCAAACACAAACTGCACTTGAACTTAAACTGATGGGCTTTTATTTCGGATGGAGTGGCAATACTTGAGAAAGGGATGAGATTGCTTACTTAATTTGTGGAGCTGAACAAGTGCACAAGCATTGCAGCTTTTCTCTGAATTTTTACTGAATCCATTTAAATACAGTCACAGAAACACGCTCAAGTTAAAAAGCAATGACACGGAGCAATGGAAGTGGACCGGAACACAAGTGTCCGGCTAAAGAAATTTATCCGGATGAAATTGACATTGTCATCTCGGGAATTTCCGGACGATTTCCCGACAGCGAGGATTTGCATGAGTTTTGGGAGAATCTGGTCAACGGAATTGACATGATCACAGGTGAATTTCACTGCCATTTTTCGGGGCTACTTAAAACCAAATCACACAAATAACATTCACAACCAATCACAATCACCAAACCAATCACATTCAATCACATTTTTTGAAAATTCTGTGAAAACCCATCACAAACCAATCACGTCAGTCTAGAATTGTAAAACCAACACAAATCATGCATAATAAAATTCAGCACAACTGACGCCAAAATCAGCTGTTCGTAACCCATAGCAACCGAACGAGCTAATTCAAACCAGTCACAACAAAAACAGCTATTTCTAAGCTATCACAACAAAATAAGCTCTGTTTAACCAATCACAACAAAAACCGCTTTTTCATACCAATCACAACAAAAAGAGCTATTTCTAACCAATCACAACAAAATGGCTATTTCTAACCAATCACAACAAAAAGAGCTGTTGTTGTTAACCATGACAACAAAATGAGCTCGTTAAAACCAATCACAACAAAACGAGCTATTTCCAACAAATTCCAAAAGACCTTTCTATATTATCCTTGACAACAAAAACTGATTTTTTAACTAATCACAACCAATCTGATTCTTTATAAATAATGACAAAGCAGTCCAGCTCTTTGATATCTAAAAATGAGCGCCTATCTAAAAAATGAGCGCCTTTAAATCCCCCAATACAAAAAGCTCTACGTAAATAATGACAGCTGAAAAGCCTCGTTGTATTTAGCAACATATAAATGAGCTACTTTGTAAACATAGAATAAAAGGTTGTAAAGTTGGAAAACGCGAGTTCATACAAAGTAGGAAAATTGATTATTTTTAACTACGGTGTATGCCTAAATACAAAAGCAATTAAAAATTAAATATTTGGTTTTGTATTAAAATTCCATGCTATTACACACATGTAGCACACATAAAATCTATAGGCCTAATGCATGAGCAAGAGTAGAAATGATTTTATCGATTTCTCTATTGCCAGCGACCATCGTGCATATCAAGCCGGTAAGTCATTTTACTGTGGAGAATTTTTTACTTTAGATTTTCTTATTGTTTTTGCCTCTGTCTTTATACCATATTATACCTAAATATTACACTAATTACCAATTAACGATATAATTACTTGTTGATTTATTGAACTGGGTTTCTCTACTGCTAAATAATATATGGTGCAATTTGTATTTTAATTCGTACTTTGTATCATACGAACGGTATTTCCAAAATCTGCTGGTGTCTCTTGGTGAAAATTGTAAGAATCTACTGCTTCCCCATCTGGGGTCATTTATCTACATGATGTAATTATCATCATGAAATTTTACAATCTAAAGTAAATTCTGTTCTTTCTTCTTATTTTTACCCACAACTTTACAATAAGTTTCAAAAATGTAATCGGATTGCTCGCTCTTATCAAAATATTATTTATAAAAAACCACAAATTAATTATCATGAACTTTATGAAAAAACTAATATTCTTTCAATTTCTGAACGTTTAAA
>JAQGBH010007075.1:0-11548 GCA_034698265.1 Sminthurinus aureus
TAACCCCTATGCGGGTGTTTGGGCAACGGTAACACTTTATGCATCACCCCTATAGGGGTGTTTGGCCGGCTAAAGGTCAATGTATTAATGCGTCGTAATTACCCATTAAGTCTAGTTTATATGTCATAATCAATGATATCTCACATCTCTACTTCTTCTTGTCTCTCTTCTTTTAATACTATGTTTCAACTTTTCAATCATTTCGTCTCACATTGTATGATAAATATTTTATGCTTCTCTAAATAATTATACACTTTAATCATTATATATTATTCATATTCATATCATTATTAGTACAAATATCAACGTATATTATATTATTCAAACTCTCTACTTTATACATTATATATAAATACATACACAAAATGTTGATACTACATATTATGCAAAAAAATGACCTATTCCAAGTATCTTTACATTTTCTCAATTCTCCAGTGGCGATCAACAATTATATACATAACTGCATATTTTAAATTTTGTATAATGCTGCTTTTAGACTTCACCGATTTCAATTTCAATTTCTAGATTATTTCAATTTCAATTTCAAGTGTTCGTTTATACTTACGATTTCAATTTCAATTAAGTACAAATTGAAATTGGACGAATTTTTAGAAATTGAAAACGATTTTAGACTTTTCGTTCAATTTCAAGTTCAGTTTCAATTCTCATTCGTTTTTAAGCTCAAGTGTGTACACGTTCAAGTTAATACTCAAATTTTCAAGTAATCTTTTTGCATGTTATTTTTAATTCTTTTGTTAATTATATCGGAACTAATTACAACATACATAAGTACATAAAATACAAAAACAAGTGCAAATAATAAAATATAATAAATACGTACATAATACAATTTTTTTTCTCGTGAGTGTCACTAAATTTCATTGTCATTCCGACTGCTAATTAAGTAAATAAAAGTGATAAAAAAGTGAATTGAATTATACTAAAGGCCAAAGCTTATGCAATTTGTGCTTTTTAGTACTATTCTTACCAAAGTTCAATTTTTTTGTTGACACTTGTTACAAGTGATACATATTATGACATTTATCACCAAATTAAACTTCTTACTGTGCATAAATTTCAAGTTTTATTAAGTACATCGTAATATAAATAAGTATTCAACATGAATCAAGAAATGTCAAAAGATCTACAAGAAGCCAGCTTAATTGAAGAAGTGAAAAAGTATCCAGTATTATATGACAAGTCTCACGGGGATTGGAGAAAACCGATTGTGAAGGAGTTGGCTTGGAAAT
Source organism: Sminthurinus aureus (assembly GCA_034698265.1). Taxonomy (NCBI): domain Eukaryota; kingdom Metazoa; phylum Arthropoda; class Collembola; order Symphypleona; family Katiannidae; genus Sminthurinus; species Sminthurinus aureus. The sequence goes on from JAQGBH010007075.1 coordinate 1,251, forward strand.
CAATTGCATCGGCATTTCACATTAATGTTAAAGATAAAGGTAAGCATGTTATTTATATGATAAACATATGAAATGTGCGTAATACATGAAATTTAGTAATCATTATTATTATGATCATAAATACAAAAATAATGATTTATGGATATTATTAAGTAAAAAATACTTTAATATTTAATCATTGCTAATATTTCATGTGCAGCTGCTCTTGCAAAATTGGAAAAGGACTGGAAAGATATCAGAAATGCTTACACGACCCATCTCAACAAACTCAAAAAAATTCCTACTGGTACTGGAAAAAATGATGTCAATACAAAGAAATAATACACTCCTATCTATCGCCACAGTGAATTAATGAAATTTTATGAAGCTCACCATAAAACCTATAACTCCAAGTAAGAATTTTATAATAATTTGTGAAATTTGTAATACATATGTACAACAACAGATCAAATGACCATTTTAATCACACTATAACACCAGTAATAAGTGCATTTGCATTGTTTTCAGGAATAATATCGAGAATTACAAGCAATGTGAGGCTCCATCTGTATCTGATGATGATGTAGAAAATCCACAAGACAATTTCAATAATGCAAATGGAGATTTTAATAGTCCAATTTTTGAAGAAGATGAAATTTCAGATTTTTTGACCGTCAATAATACTAAAGATGCAGCATCCACATCTACATCGTCTAATATTTCTTCTTCCTCGTCAGCTTCTTCTGCAGCTTCTTCTTTAAAGGTACAAAATATACATCAAACTAAAATCAAATAATTATTTTTAATACTAAAATATTAAAACTATTATTATTTACTTACTTCAAAGTTTACAAATTTTATTTAAAATTTTTTACTTACTTTAAATGTAAAATTTTGTTTCTTGTTTTTCCTTTTATTTAACAGAAGCATTCTCAATCTGCAAAGAAGCGAAATGTTGCCTCCATTGATGAAGAATTCTTGGAAATTTATAAAAAACGACGCGAAGAAGAACAAGAGGCTAAAGCCCAACAAGACGAATTCTACTATTTTGGTCTAATTGTCGCTAAGAAACTTCGAGATGTCAAGGAAAAAGCTTCTTCTTCTGACGCTCTTGATATTGAAATGAAAATTCTCAAATTATTTGCTGAATAGATTGACTTCTTTTTTATCTTGTTAAATTATTAAATTATCTTGGTAATATATAATTTTCATTTTGTGTTTTTATAAATCAGGAGTAACTGAATTTCCCCTTAATAATTTTTTATGAGTTATCTATATACTAAGTAAGTAAAAATATTACATGTAATAAATAATTAATAAATAATATGTCAATGGAAAATATAACGAGTTTTGATCATAAATGTGTTTTTATTGATACTATGCTATGAAATAAATTCGTGTACTGAAAAGTTCAATCGTGTATTATTATACTTGTTTCATATGATACTCATTTTTAATATAAAATACAGGATACACGCAAGTACATAATATAACTATTGCATCAAATATTTAAAACATTATTTAATTTTATACTTCCAAATGATACATTTTTAGGGCCACTGCAATCGTTTTGTTAATAATAATTTACAATCAATAACAGTAATAATAATGAAATAGTATTATACAAAAAATAGTATGATCCACTATACAATAAAATAATATTTTTTTTTAATCAAAATATGTATATAGTATTTAGTAAATATACAAATTAGTATGACATTAAGAATAATATCCTTTTTCGATGTGATCCCATTGCCAAGGAACTACCCCTTCTTCGGATGTAAAATATTCAGCAAACTTCATTCGTATTGCTTTAGCAGCATTTGTACTTTCATTGTTTCGATTTGTTTGAATATTCATCATTCCAGTATCATTAGCAGTTTCTTTCCGCCAAGTTCCAGGAGTAATTTCTCCATCTTGTTCAGCATCTGGAGTGAACTCACAAGTTTTATCATTTCTTGACATGATAAAATTGTGAAGGATGACACATGCTTGAATAATTAATTTAATTAAATCCTCATGAGCATCAATTTCTGTTCTAAAGATTCTCCACCGAGCAGCTAGAATTCCAAAGGCATTCTCAACAACCCTTCTTGCTCGAGAAAGTCGATAGTTGAAAACCTTTTTATCATCAGTCACGAGCTGTTCACGTGTAAAGGGAATCATCAAATTACAAAGTAGAGCAAATCCTTGATCACCCAAGAAGACAAATGGTAAATCATCCGATGCAGGAAGTTCAAGTTTTCCTTCAATCAAATCATTTCCAAATCTTGAACGTCTTAAAATTCCAGAATCAGACTCTGTGCCAGTGGCTCCGACTGTGATGTAGTTGAATTTGTAATTAGCATCAACACTGGCAAGCAGAACCCTTGAATAATAATACTTGTAATTATAATATTCCGAACCACCACCGGCCAAGTTCTTGATTCTCACGTGTTTTCCATCAAGAGCACCAACACCATGTTTAAAGTTCCATTTAGATTCAAATTCCAAAGCATTTTTCTTCCACATGTCAAGAGATGGCTCGGGGAGATATTCATCCTGAAGTTCAGTCCGAATTGCAGTCAGTACTTCCCTAAGAATAATTGTTACAAATGATGGAGAAACACGGAAATTAAATGATAAATCCGACATAGACGCTCCTGTTGCCAGATACCTGTAGAAAAAAAAACAATTATTTTTATGAGTTTACGTTAAAATAAGAATTCTGTTATTATAATATAAAATAACATAGTGCAATAATAAAATAATAATACAGTATAACATACTGTAATAAAAAGTTATTTTAGTAATTTTTTTTCAGTTTTACCTCAATGTCAAAGCTAATCTCGTTTCCGGATCAATGGGATGGCGATGAGTTCGAGCATGAGTTATTTTATTCTTGATTTTGTCAAAAATAAGATCAAAACTTGATTTGTTCATCCTAAAATGTGTCAAATTAAATTATACATAAAATATATTAGATTGTACTTATTTAGTAATGATAATACACACTCCATAATAATAAAATAATAAATGTACAACGATTTTTTAAATAATATATATATACATATATAAGTACATGATTGTATTGGAAGTACCAAGTTTTATTTAATAGTTTGAACAATTATAGTTTATATTTAATGTTGGAAATTTTTATATTTCTTACCTTAAATATTTATGAAAATATTGGGAATCCTCCTGCAACTCTCTGAATAAAAACATTTGTCCATGATTTTCCCGATTGGCGAATATATTTCTGATATATTTTTCTCTTCTTTTCCTTTTCATGATTCTTCTCAAAATAATATGCTCCAATAATAAAAGATCAGAAGACATTTTTATACAATTTAACTTTTGAAAATCCTGAATATTTCTGTGTAAAAAAGATCTTGTTAAATGTATGTATAATATATTATATAGTAAAAATTTCACTTTTTGAATTGATATTATATTATTATGTGTACACTGTTTTAGTGGAAGCACTGAGAAATTGATAAAAAATATGTTGTTAATCCATAAATAATTAATTATTATATAAGTAAATTAAACACAACACAGAATGATGAAAAAAGACGATTGAAAACGATTATATACGATTTTATAATGCAAATTTAAAAGTTGAATGTGAAATGGAAATGAAATCGTACAAAGGATTTAGAGTTTTAATTTCGTTTTTGATTTCAATTTCAAGTTTCAAGAATTGAATTCGATTTCGATTTCAATTCTGCCTGAGGCAAAATCCACTTAGACTTTTCAATTCTTAACAATTGAAATTGAAATTGAAATCACAAAATTGAAATTGAAATCGGTGAAGTCTAAAAGCAGCATAACTTTTGAAGCTCATGCAATGTGAAAAGCTTGGAGTTCAGAGCGAAAAAAGTGTAATGCACGGGAAAATATTAATGGCTCATAAAAACACCCTAAAGTGCAAAATTAAATCCAAAATTCACAATAGCAATGTACAATGTAGAATTTCAAAAGCGTATTTGTATTTTATAGTTTATAGTTCACATAAGTGTCATTATTCATCATATAATCCGAGTTCCATGTTCCATGTTCTATGTAAAACGTGGAAAATAAATAAATAATGTTTGATGTTTGATGAATGATGTATAATGCACTCCCAAAAAAATTGATGGAAGGGCAAAAAAAACCTCTGTAATAAAATCTAAAATATCATGTAGTTAAAATGCAATTAAGGAAATCCTAAACGAGTGTCAAAAGTCGAAAGTCGAAAGTAATGAGTAAAAAACATACATGTAGAAAATACAAACTGCACTCGTAATATAAAATGCATAATATAATATAATATTAGTGTGTGTGTGTGCATATAGAATTTGGAGCATGAAGCATGGACAATGGAGCTTGGAGCTTGGAGCTTCATAAGTCCAAAGTCGTAAGCCATAAAACTTGATTTTTCATGGAAAGTTTAAAGCTGGACAATAAAACCACAGAATAATGCTTATAAAATCTAAAATACAAATACTCCAAGTATAATAATATAAAACTTTTGTTCAATATAATATTATAATGTGAATTTTGAGTGTACTTGAAATTTCAACATTCAAGACTCAAGCCTCAAGATTGAGGACGTAAATAAATATTTAAATGCATAAAAGTAAAACCTAAAAAACTCTTTTCACATGTTAGAATTTAGACTGCTTTAACTGAACTGTTAAATTGAGGTTTAAAAAGCTTTGCATTATGGACTACGTATTATGAGTCATGTGTTATGTGTGACATGCATAAAAAATAAAATAAAAATAATGTTAATTGTGCATAAAAAAAAACAAAACTACACATACAACAGTAGTAGTAAGAGGAGTAGTAGTAGTAGTAGTCTGTGTATAAACCTCTTCGTTCGTTGGATGATTACAGTCATCCGAGTATGTACAATTGGTGAGAATGAGTCTGCTCCGACAGCCTTCACTACATCCGCCCGACTCACTGATCAACTCGGAGAAATTGGTGGCACAGCTGAACTTTGTGGGAAGGCAAAAACTTCCATTGTTGAGACTACTTTTGGAATCCGCACATCTATCATAGCGGGATTTGTAGTCATGAGGAGCGGCGGGTGGCACCGTCAGAATCAACGGGTAGAGCAAAGCTCCAATGATGAGACAGGCAAAGAGAACCTACGCACATTTCAAAACAAAAATCTTTTACTATTTTTTCTGTAATACTGAATATTGAATATATCATGGAAAAGTCAATCTCGAATCTCTAATCTCGAGTCTCGAGTCTCGAATTTCAAGAACAGTTCAAAAAGATTGGCAGTTTACACTTTAGTTTTTACCCCTGCTTTTCCGTTCTCAATTCTCAGTAAATTATACCAATTCAAGTTTTCTTTTCTCTTTTCTTTTGAAAAAATAGTTGAACTTGATTTTAAAACTAAGAAAATAAAACAAGAGAAGAGAAGAGAACACCGTGTGTGTTCTTTGTACATATATTGATAATTGATATGGAGTGCAGAGTGTAGTGTGGATTTTTATGTACCTTTTTGGGACTGGCAGACTTGTCAGAAATGAGTCCAAACACGAAAGGGGTAAAGAGTGACAAGATTGAGGATATACCGTAGACGAGTAAACATTCTTTCTCGTTGAAACGCTTCGATATCTGTATGTGATTCAACCAGGTTCCCAAAACTCCGAGGCCTACAAAATACAAAACAAAACACAAAATACATTAGAAATTACTATATAAACCACACGATACATGATACGATACTTAATACTAGAATCTAGAATCTGTGTAGAACAGAGAAAAAAGTAAGAGTTTACATTATCCAAATCGAATTTTAACACAAGTTTTATTTGATTTTTTACTCATTTCTCTAAATCATCATCATCATTATTATTATGTAATAGAATCTAAAGATGTCTATGGTTCAAAATTTGACGTACTGATATTTAACACAGACATAAAACATAAAACTTTTCCTCATAGCAAATTAAACATACATTTATGATTTATGATCATGTGCAGGATGCAGAGTACAAAATACAACGATTAACCGGTACAGAAAATACTTTGTCATTTCTTCACAACTAATTTAACAGCAAACAACAAAAAAGCAAAACAGAAGCCCATGGGACATTCATTTATCCAGCACCAAAAAGAAAGTCGTAACCATATAGTGTATAGATATAATAGTGAAGGAAGTCCTATTTGAAAGTTGGAATGACGCATGAAACTTCCGGTGGCGTCGCTAGTACTGTTTGTCTCTGAAATAAATGTACTCCAATACAACTTTGAATTTTAACTACGATCAATTTAAACATGATAAAAGTTGTTAAAAGTTCTTGTTTCTACTTTACTTAGACACTTTGGAACAAAACAAACATCTGGATGATGTTTTTATGAAATTTTATAAAAATCGAATATTTGATTTTTGATTTTCTACTCTCGGAACAGAAAGGAATAATAGTTTAGTTTAGCAAGTATCCTTGCTAAACTAAACTATTATTCCTTTCTGTCTCGAGAGTAGTTAGCAAACATTTTTTTATAAAAGTAATAACCAACTAAAAAATCCTCTATAGTTCAGTATGCTTTGAACTTTTAACATTAATTTTATCAAGATTGTTTTCATGGTATAACACACACATGCTCAGTAGTATAAGTCTATGAGGCATTTTATGACAAGCCATTTCTGAAAGAATTACGACAGGATTCAAATACAGTAATAATTTACGATATAACTTTTGAGAGATTTTATAGATTAAAACCATTTTGGTAATTTCCAGGTTTTTTTTTTAAAGTTCTTAGAAGCATTCTTCCGGTACAATAATATTATTTATTAGTTCAAAGTTCAAAGTCGTAACATTCTATATACGTTCAATGGGGATTGGCATTTGATTTTCTATCCTGTTTTATTTTCAAATAGTGTGATAGTTTGTTGCTTTTGACAATTCTTTGATTCACACACTGAGATTTAGCTAACTTTGTTTGATACAGTTTTTTTTATTTACAACTTGAAATTTTATATTGTATTTTACAGTGGTGACTGCGTACATATGGGTCTCAATGGTGGTTGTAAAATACATGGCTACCCTCCACCTCCTCCTCCCCCACCTCCTTGTGCCCATGGACATAATCCTCCGTCAAGAGCCGCTTCACAACATCCCCTTCTACGATCAACCGAGATGGCTGATTCCGAACTGGAGGGAGATACAGATCCTGAAATGATTAATAGTGCAAGTGGTTGTAGTGGTGAAAGAACTTCGACTCATCATCATCAAACACAACAGCGAACTCCATGGCCCGGATGTATCGAAATTGCAAAGGTCAATTGTCTACATTTTTAAATGGGAATCATGAAATTTGGTTTCTATGTGGCTCATAAGCTTAATAGCTTAGTATTCATTTTCAGATAGAGATTGTATATGTATATTGTATATACATGCCTAGTAACGATAAAGCATATAATTTTTTTATTGTTTAGGCTGTCGATGGAGTTAAATATATAGCGGAACATACACGACGAGAGGAAGAATCTATAAGAGTAAATAATTATTGCAATTGAAATAAGAAGTATATTTTCTTTGTCTGACAGTATACAATACAATAGTTCATTTGAGTGAGCTAAATATTAATTTATTTGTTTTGTATAGGTCAAAGAAGACTGGAAATATGTTGCTATGGTTCTCGATAGGTAATTGCTAATAACTTTCTCCTGTATTTTGTATATCACTATGGTTTCATGTTAAGACGTTTTATGTAACATTTAATTACTTTAATGCACAGTTTGATTTGACTTTTTAATTTTTATTTGTTTCATTTTATACAGGCTCTTCCTCTGGATCTTTTCACTAGCTGTACTTGCTGGCACTGCCGGTATTATCCTTCAAGCACCTACTTTATACGATGACCGCGTCCCAATTGATGTCCGACTTTCTGAAATTGCTTCTGCGACTGCCAAGCCATCGAATGCAGCAACCACGTATTATCACAATTCCACTTAATATAAAATAGTACTTAATTTCTTCTTCCCCTTTGCTATAATAATAATAATAAAAACACGATATTTACTAACAGTACTACTATATAATATGCTAATAACTTCCTATATTATTCATGATTATATCATTAATGTAATGCTTACTCAACTATACTATAACGATATATTTTAGCATAATAATTCATGCATTGCATTAGATTCCCTCTTTATTTTATACCAATGTCAAATATATTTATTATGATAATTGTAAAAAAGTGATAAGAGTGAGAAAAATCCCAATAATTAAACATATATGTCTTTGTTCTATTTCTGATTCTTGGCAAATTCCATGTACTTAAAACAGAGGAAGAGGAAATTAGTTTTGTAGAAGAAAATGAAAAAATGAAAAATAACTTTGGATAATCAAAAGCTGGACATCGCTTGATATACTTCATATACCGATTACTACTACTATAAAAACGCGCTACAAAAATTGTGAAACATGAAAAACGACTTTTGATGAATGTTTATATTTCTTACATGTGCTGGATAAATGTACCCTCAAAATACAGTGTTTCACTTTCACCGGTGAAAGTGAAACAAACAAAAAAACGATTCAGTGTTACTATTATACCCTTCAGATGTTTTATATATTATCATTTCTAGAACAATAATATATAACAACCCCGATTACGAAAATTAAGCAATACAATCATCAAAAACTTACATAAATTATTAACTGTATAGTAAAATGAGAAGTATATGCGGATAATGTAATATTATGTAATACTCTTTGATATTTTGTATATGATTTATTATAATGTTATACCTAATGAATTCAATCTTTTTTTACCAAAGTCTTTGAAAAATATTGCGTAGCAAGTTATTATGTAAACGGTTAAGGAGTAAAATTATATTCTGTTGTTATTATTATATATACTCAACATGAAATATTGAAAATGAATGCATGGAAAAGAGGGAAACAAAATAAATCTAATCTAATCTAATAAAGTATAGTGTAAAAAAATGTTCAAGCCACATGAATAATAATATATTAGTTATTACAATTATATTGTTATAAAAAGTTTAAGCATATATTAAATATACATATTATATACATGAAACATTTGTAAAAACAAAAAAAATCAGCGACATGAACAATTCCTTATAAAAATTTTAGTCGGTAGTCAATAGGCATATCGATATTACTATGATAAAACGATTATACCAAAAGCGTATAAGTTATACAAAACGATTCGTATTATAATATTATTATGGTATAAAGCAAATACTTATACTCTATATTATAGAGTATATTATAATACATTATACTTTGAACTCAACATATAGCTAATACCTACAGTAAAAAACTTGATCCATTTCCATTTGTACATGCGAAAATTTAAAGATATTATTATGTATATATGTATAATACAGTATACATAAGAACTAAACTGTAACTAAAAATATGTATATTGTACATTCTCATCGCAAAACACGTGTACCTTTGATACCCTTCTCATCATTTTTTATCCTATATAAAACCCCGTTCCTTTTGCTCCTTAAAATATAAAATATTATGAAATATAGCACAAATAATGAGATAGAGGGTTTCAAAAAACGCAGAACATAAAATATTATACTGTAATTATACGATTATGTCATAATAAAATATCATTATTGTTGTGTCCTCAAATCCCCATATGTTTTACCAAATACCTAGAAGATGAAACAAAAACAAATATTATTACATGTACCAAAAGTAACATTTTTTATTATTAATATATTTACCATGATGATTATTCTATATTCAATATTATTCCATGAGCAAAAATTGAAATTATATGATTATATTATACTATACAATATCTAACGAACGAGAATAAAAAATACACACTGCCACAATGATCACTGGAAAAAACGATGCACTATAATATCTCGTTAATATCTTTGTTTTTTGTTTCTGTGCTCTAAACTTTTTACTCATATTTTGACTACATCTAACTAACTATAATCTTAGATTATGCGTGAAACATTTTGATGATCAAAATGATTATTTTGTTTATTTTTTTGCAGACATAGAATTTGTATATTCAAAGTGTTCAATTAAAAAGACTCAAAAGAATACACATCGGTATAATATGGGCTTATCATTGTAAACTAATAATATTCTCTAAAATTATTAAAGTATTGTAAAGCATATACTGGTGAGGAGTTTCAAAAAACAAAACAAAAATACGAGAACGTTTAAAAGTCGGTGAAAATAGCTAAGTTTTCAACCGAGGACGATTGGCTCAATGTAAAGAGTTTCCTGTATATAAAAGCAGAGTTTCACTAGTTAGGACCGGGGATTCGGGATAAATTGCAATAGTGTAAGTATCCCAATCGTGCAACAAGGCTG
>JAQGBH010007076.1:0-11547 GCA_034698265.1 Sminthurinus aureus
ATGGCTAAAAAATTTGACCTCTTGGGTCGCTGTTTTTGACCTCCAGTGACCTCGTAGACAATTTTAATGGTCATATTCGGAATCAGCGTGAAATTTCCGTCATTTTGAGTATAAAAAACATATGTTTTGGTGCAAGTTGAATTTCGATCAAAACCGTCAAATCGACGTTTTTGAGAGGCTGTAGAATCGCCATTTTTTCGAATTACGAAAAAATGGCGATTGCCATCCGGGGGAATGTGTCTGGGAGTCGAATGGCGTTGAGAAAATTGAAATCGGTTCACTAGATTTTGCCCCAGCCCGTCTTGAGTGAAGACTTCCGTACAGTTGGTCAATTCTTCAAGTCCCTCCCAGCCCCACCCATGTGGCGATAGAATTTTTTTGTCTTTTCCACACATCATTTTGAACCCTAAGGAAGGAATCTATGTGGTTTTTGGGCTCCTAAAAAATATTTGTGCTCAACTATTTCCTTAACTCGTACAGATACCCATGTATAGTTCTATTTATTATAACAGTAACAATATTTATTTATTTTAGTTTAGTTTTGATGTCTATCATGACAAGAAAATTTTTGTTCTTTACTGTATAAAGTAGAAATTCACTTGCCATGATGATGTCTAATGAAAATATTTTGTACACATAATAATATATTACAAAAACAAAAAAACATAACAATATGAAATTTGATACGATTATATAAGTTATAAGTCATTACTTTTATGACGGTGTATCATACAATATTACATACAGCATGATACTCAAAAGTGAATATTTTCACAAAAACAAAAAAACATTACATATCCTCTACACTGTATTTATATGCTTCGTCCTTGAAGGCTTTTCTGGAATTAATTTTTTCAAACCATTGCTTTTCATATCCATTAGATCTATCAACACCATCCCATCGATATCCAGGAGGAATACTAAATCGATTTGGTGGAGGGGGTGGTCCATTATACTTTGGTTTAGCTAAAATTAAAACACATAAATAGTAAATAGTTATTATACTATTTTAAGTTTCAATGTTCACTCATTGTGCTACAATAATAGGATACACGTATGACGTATGGATTTTATCTGATGTAATAATATAATGTAGATATGATTGATAAATGATAAATGACAATAATAATATATGATTTATATGCATGCATTTTTAAAATGGTTTACATATTTACCTGGTCCAGAGTTGGTAGATTTTTCACGTTTTTTGGTTAAAAATTTGAGCATTGGATCACCGTCACGGTCCTGTTGTTTTAAATAAGCATCTAAATCTTCATCATCTTTGTGTCTAGCCATAGGTTTTGACATTTCATGAATAGCTTCAGAAACTCTAGCTTGTTGCTCTTCAATTTGTTTCAATCTGCAAAAATTCATATTATCATAGCATGATTATTTACCATTTATCATTTATCATTATGCATTAAATGTCTAATTGAATAACCACTATAGATGAATTCATGATTCATGTGTACACATAAAATCATGCATATATAATACCGGTAAATGAACGGAAATACACAAATTATAAATTATACTATCATCAAGATTAAAATTCTAGAAAATATAAAACATGTAAACAAATACAAACAATTTTTACCCTTTTCCCCATGCATCGTACTGTGCCTTTCTCTCAGCTGCTTTTTGTTGCTCCTCTCTAGATTTTTCGTTTTCAGCTTCTAAATCTCGTTCTCGACCAGTCTGACGATCTCTTACTTTTGTTTTAGCATACCTACCAGATACAGAGTCATCCATCTAAATTCAGAACAAAAAAAACATTGATTAAATACTGTTTTACCAAATTTTAGTACTCGATACATCGAGCATTCACACAAACATCAAAACATCCTAAAATACAAAACAAACATGGTACGTAGTACGTAACCATGTCTCAAAACTGCGAAATCAAAATTACTAACCTGACTAAATTTTTGATTTTCTTTTCTACGAAAATCCTCCAATTCCCCTTTTAAAGCACCAGCAGTCTGTAATCCAGCTTTCTTGCCATCTAAAGTTTTAGTTTGTTTATTTCCATGAGTTGGAGGAGGAGATTCATTAATTCTTTCTTTATCTCGGCGATAATTTTCTCGTTCATGTCTTGATGATGATGGATTTGGAGATCTTACTCTACTGTTTTGATCAGGACGTCTACGAGGTGGTGAACTATCAGGACTATTTCTTCTCATTCTTTGTCTAGGAGGGGAAGCATCCGAATCTGAATTTTTTCTAGCTCTTCTTCTAGGAGGGGAAGCATCTGAATCCGAGTTTTTTCTAGCTCTTCTTCTAGGAGGGGAAGCATCTGAATCTGAATTTTTTCTAGCTCTTCTTCTATCACTATCCCGTAAAGGAGGAGATGAATCATATTTATTTGTATTCCTTAATCGAGGAGGTGATTCATCTGAATCATATCTTTTTCTTATTTTTCTCTGATCTGATTTTGATTTCGAAGAAGCAAATGATGGTGACTGATTATAATTATCTGGAGAGTTATCATTTTTAGTAGTAGGTCTATCAGCGATAGTTTTCCATTTATTACTCTGTCTAAATTCTTCTATAAGTTTCATTTCCTGTGGTCTGTCATCGACTAATGCAACAATCTGTGGGAGTTCATCTGGATCATCCATATTGATATTTGGCCCATCATCATCTTTTGGAAGCTCAGATACCTTTTTGACTGGGGCTAATCCACAATCTGTATCCACGATTCTTAAACTAAAATAATAAGACATTCAGAAAAAGTAATACATTATTTATGTATCATTACGAATTATGAATCATGATATATATAAATATATGCGAAATGAAGCGCATAATATTATTATGATTTCCATAAGAAAGAGCAAATAATGTTGATTATATATGTCAAATCCTTATACATTTCATTTGAAACGTAGGTATTTTAAGAAATAAAACGTATAAAATTAAAGACTTACCCAGCTCCAATGTATTTTTTTGTTTTTGATTTTTTACTCTTGGGTTTCTCTACATAGTCATCCAAATACTTACTCCTTATTTTATCCATTTTTAAACATGTACAACTTTAAATTCACAAAATATCAATGACCAATGAATACAAAAGCACTTAAATATGAAGACAGTTAAGTTTGATATTTCACAAATCACAAAAAATTTCGTTTTTCTATAAACTCAAATGTCGGACTGAGCAGCGAGTTCTCGATCCAAAGAAAAGTTTGCTCTAATGTAATTTTATGCATTCTACTTTTTTTTTTACATGTGAGTAGTAAGTACAGCAACATTTTATGCAATAATATATTATTCAATACGTCAAAAATGAAATGCCTGCTATAAAGAACAAGAGTTTTTGTTTGTATACTAAATTTTAATTGCTTCACTTTTTATTCACACGAGTATCATGTAGTATGTATAGTTATTACTCACACTTTTTGAGAAACCAGAAAAAAATGATCATGTTTTTTCAGCCATATATTAGGTACAGTATAATCAAAATATAATAATATTATAGTAAGTTTTAAATCACATATTTTTGATAATCATTATCAATACATACACAGTTTTATGACTTTTTAGTAAAATTCTACACCAAGACACACAAGTAAATGCAAAAAAAACGCATAAAAATAAGAATGGAATGATGTTAGAGCTTAGAGCACAATCACATGTTTAAAACATTGTATAATATTATAGCTTCTTTTTTTTTGTACCATTCTATGGAACAGTAATACTTAAATATTGTCAGTTTCTGACGTTTAGATTTTAAATTATGACCAATACAGATATACGACAATATTGAACAGTGTGTGAAATAACTCTTTTCCTCTTTGATCACATTATTAATTATTATGTTATGTGTCAGGGGCTACAGAGCAGGTAATCCAAGCTTGGACGACTTTACACATTACAGCATTGTCCGAAAATTCGAAATTATAGTAACTTTGCACTACGTTTTTAAGGCAAAAAAACTCCCCTTTGGTAATGTGACGACTTCTTAATTTGAAACTTTCTCCAGGTTTCATTTCAACATGTTTTAACGTTGTTGAGTTTTTTCAATGGATTATGGATTATGGAAATATCCCCTACTGTATCCTAACGCAGATAATATATATTTCCTTTTTGCTGTAACTTCAAAAACACAAAACACACCGTTTCTGCGGTATTGAAAATTCGAAAATCTGCCAACTTAAGAAGCCTGTGTGTAGCGGTGGGATTTGGATTGTAAAGAATAAAAACCACCAGTAAAATTCAGTGTTTTACACATATTATACCGTATGATATAATGCAGTTTGTCGGAGCTTGATCTATCTACTCTTGGAGCCTCTGGTGTATATTTTTGTGTAATATAATATGTATTACCGTAATTATATTATATTATATATTATATATTATATATTTATTACATTAATGACTAGTTAAAGTTACACGTGATACTAACTACAAACTATAAATTATTGGTAACGTAGTTTGTATACAGTACAACGATAATAATAACGATTAAAAACTTAAAAACCGAAAACAAAAACACACCAAAACTCGGAATGTTCAATGCCATGAATCTGGAGTACCGCTTCGAGATTGCAAGAGATTTGCATCTTTATATTGAGAAAATACGCTTATCTGAAAAAGAATACAAAAAACACGAAAAATGTACAATATAATATATATAAATTTACTGTTACCTAAATTATAATTTATAACACACATTCTGGAATATGTGGAATGTGGAATACTAAACACTAAACATGTAAAATGTTATAACAAAAAGATACCTTATCATGAAGTTGTTGACATAATTGAAGTGCATCTGAATAGAGAAGAATTGATTCACTCAACCACGGAATCGTACATTCTGCTTGGAAAACATCAAATTTGACACTACCTTGAGATTGACTAAGTAAATAGACTGCAAAGAATAATTTTTGTGCTTGAATGTAGAAACTGACGACGAGATCCGGGGGAAGTTGTGGAAGGAGTGATTTCTGTATTAAATGTAATTTTGTTACATGAGTAAAAGTTAATAGGTATGATATGTATCATAGACAAAGTGTTATAACAAGGTATTTTTTCCGATACATGCATTATATCATGTATATTATTTGAACTACTACAATAAAAATACAGGTAGAAAAACAAATATGTAAGTTGTGATTGTTTTTTATACATACCACATTTCGACTGGAGATTAAATCATCAATGGTTCTCTTTTTAGGAATGACTAGTGCGTTTCGTCCCTTACTTAAACAACTAGTAATAGAATTTAGAGCCTGAAGTGCTTCCTCTGCTGATTTTACTTCTCCAAGATTTTCCAAAAGGAGGAGACATGACTGTAAATGATTAGCTGAATCTTGTACTTGTTGTAATTTCCATTCGGTTTGAAGTGCTCCATGATATTGTGAAGTATTTTTATGGAGCTTGATTGTAATATCCTAATAAAGGGGGGACAGAATTAAATTACAACTTTAAACTTTTCATTAAACCAAGCATAAACTAATACGTATTACGCATACAGCATACATGTGTATACGCGAGTAAACACAAAAGTATTCATCAAGATTTATATAAATTTTTCCCTTACGGCATTTGTAATATTATCCCCTAAAATTGTCACAATGCACTTTATACTATCTTGTGCATTATGTGAGGCTGTGGCCATAACAAACTTGTCCAGTTTCAATGGTATTGTCACATTTCCAACAGTTAGTGGAAAATGTCGAGCACATTCCTATCAAAATGAAATCATTCAATTTACCGATAATACAAATACAAGACATTATATTTTAAGGTACTTAAGTACATCATTGACACTTGACATATAAAAAACATGAATAAGAAGGACAATATCTTTCAAAATGTACATAAATAAAATTTATAAATACATTTTGCATTGCGTACCTCTACAACAACTCTCAATCTTTTAATTGCTGCTGGAACTTCTTCCTGGAGAACCCAGTCAAATTCTTGTTGCTACATAGGACATAACAAATTGCAAATTAGAAGGTACAACATAAAATAATAATATTATATTACTTGTATTTTGTATTAGAAATTTGATGTATAATTTGTACAGTACAAATATTATTATTGTTTCATACCAGAGCCAAAATTTCCCATTTTTCTGTATCAGCCATTCTTTTGATGAGTAATTAACAAAATACTTTTAGTAATAATACACTTTACAAACTGCAATTAAGAATATGTACGCGATGTACAAAAGAGGAGTAAATTTTTCTCTAAAATTACTTTTTTTTATATTTAAAAATTCTTCATGGATTTTATTTTCAACCCAATTGTATTGCCAGATTTATGTCTAGGAATACTTGAATACTTTTGGTTTTTGGTGTCTCCTTTCGAATGTTGGGGCACGAGGTCCAGAACACGGCGAACAGCGAACACGCTCTTGGAAGTGACTTAAAAGTTTTAATTTTTAAAATTAATTGTTAAAGTTTAATTAAAGTTTTATCAATATGCCCAAGTCAAAAAAGGATAAGAAAAGTAATTGTTGTATTAAAATTCATTATAAATTTACTTATTATCTTTTTGAAATGTGAAGAATCATTCAAACCGCACACGCTTCCATTTTTCGTTTACAGTATCAAAGCTTTTTTTTTAAATTCAAAGCTTACTTTTTACTAACAGATAATTTGTAATCGAGTTACAATACAATAATAATTACTGTTATACTAGATTTTAATGTTTTTTGTTTCATTTATTTATCATTTTAGTTTCTCTCACGAGAACGGCCAAACATGGAATGGATTGGAAAAAGAAAATGGTTGAAGATGTTAGAGAAGCAGCATCAAAGTACACTAGAATTTATTCTTTTGAAGTTGTAGGAATGAGGACGGCTGGATTAAGAGAACTCAGACATAAATGGAGAGGATCCAGAATAATTTTAGGCAAAAATAAAATTATGAGTATAGCTCTGGGTAAAGATGAACAATCAGAAATTAAGGAGAATCTCTCTCAGTTATCAAGTAGACTAAAGGTTAGTCATATACTTATACAGTAATGAGTAGTATTGGGAATTTTACATACATAATACATACTTACACATATTATTTTGTGTGAGAATAATAATATCATTATAAAGTTTGAACTTATAAAAGATTGTGATTTTCACTATTATATTAATAATAATAATGCCTTCTTTTTTTATTTATTTACAGGGTAGTTGTGGTCTTTTATTCACCGATGAAAGTGATGAAAAAGTAGTAAATTTTTTTGATAATTTTGTTGAATGGGATTATGCTAGAGCTGGTAATAAAGCAACTGAAACTATAGTTTTAGAAGAAGGAAAATTAACTCAATTTCCCCATTCCATTGAACCACATTTAAGATCCTTAGGCCTACCAACATCTCTACAAAGAGGCGTATGTGCAAATTATGTTTTTATGCTTATTACCTGTACTATATTATTATGATTAAAATTTATTACTTATATTATTATTATGTATTAGAAAAATACCTGCTGCCATATCTTAAAGGAAGCAACCATATTGCATAGCATAGCTAATATAATACATCATAATAACATTGTGTAAATTATTATTTCTTTATTATTACAGATCGTCACACTTGTTAAAGAATTTCCTGTTTGTAAAAAGGGACAAATTTTAAATGCAGAACAAGCCAAAATTCTCGTAAGTATAAGCTTTAAAATTCAGTATTAGGTGTAGATATTATTTAATTTGAAAAGAAAGTACAAAAATATTACAAAAGATGGTTTAGAACATAATATCATTATGATACTTGTATTTAATTATAGAAACTTTTGGAAAAACCTATGGCCGAATTCCGTATTGTATTAGACTCAATGTGGTCTCTACCTGATGAATTTAAAATTTTTCCACGTAAAGAAGAAGAAGAGGATGATGAGGTTGAGAATGAAGAAATTGTAGACGATGATGATGTCGTATTAGAAGCCATGGATGATGATGGAGATGATGATTATGAAGATGTTGACGATGATTAACATATTATACATATTTTCTCTAGTACAAATACCTTTTTTCCTATATTTTCTTCATCGCAAATTCGTAACAGCCTTTTCTTTCAAAGTGGTACGAACTTTTTATTTCCTACTTTATTTGAATATTATGGTATTAAATTAACAATGATGTTTATTATCTGACACCTCTTATATGAGCCGTAAATATGATTCAAATTGCTATATTGCACTTATTACTGAGTTAACTATAGTGTTGATATTTTATCAAACAAAATCAAACTATATGTACACAAAATCCAAGAAATAATTGGAAAATGTTGGCATTATATTGTAATAAATTCAATTAAATTGTTGCAGGTAGGGGACAGCATTTTCTTTTAAAACGGTAAGAATTTTTTATTTTATGCTTTATTTGAATATTATGGTATTAAATTAACAATGATGCTTATTATCTGACACCTCTTATGAGCCGTAAATATGATTCAAATTGCTATATTGCACTTATTACTGAGTTAACTAGGGATTAAAAATTAATCTACATTTATATAAAATCCAAGAAATAATTGGAAAATGTTTGCATTATCTTGTCACTTATAGTATTTCAATTAAATTGTTGCAGGTAGAGGACAATATTAAGCTGAATTGGAATGCCTAAAGAATCGTAAGTACAAAATCCATTTCGATTTTGCAAGTTTATATGATTATTAGCTATCAAAGAACTGACATAGAACAAGTACAAGAAAAAATATTGTATGATGATCCATAATTATAGGAATTGCCGTCTTATAGATCGTGAAGATAATCGCTTACTGACTATATTTTTTTAAAGTATTTGTGTACACATGATAGTTTAGTGTATGGTTATTGTATTGTACGTTGTACGATGCATCATTTACTATACGCTATCACGAGTCAATTTCTGTTTTGATATTGATGTTTGTTTTCTTTTTTGTTTTGGTTTGGTCTAGATGTAACAGACTGAGGACAGATTTTTTCAAAGCTGAGAAGGATGATAATGCCCACCTCTACCTTATTATTTTTAACCTTATGTTACGTCGTACTACTTGTAAAGAAATTCAAGTTCAAGTAATTGTAAAAGAATATTTTATGTGTTATACGAATGCTTCACAAATTCATAAACTGAAAACTAAATTCAGTGAACCTGTCGTTTTTTAATAAATAAAATGACAATAATTATTATTATTATTGTTTCTTGTTATCAAAAAATAAAGCTTCAAATGATCTTTGATTTTTAAACGCAAGTGTATACTGTATACATTATAATATCATCAAGTTGAAGCTTCTAAACGATAATATAATAATATACTGTGTTTTATAAGTGCACAAAAACAATGCTTGAAATAGAAATGTATCATATTTTGCTCTTATTTTCACTTTTCTACTTCTTATCTTTGCATGAATCGTACCATTATAGATTTATAATTTGTACCACTACAGTACTCTTGTGCATAGTTTTCCTGGAACTTGAAAAACAAGTCATCTTTCGTCTTTTTCAAAAAAGGTAGTGTGCAAAAGAACTTTTTGTTCTGCAATAGAAAATATAGGGTCCATAACTCATTCGTACATTTTGAGATAATACTTATATTCAAACATACGTGATAGAAATCATGCATTGAGGTATAACTGAAATTTTTAATATATATAATATAATATTCAATATTCATGTAAGTACATTGCTGTACACTGTCTCAACTGGCATAGGTGTCAACCTGATCAATAAGATAATTACTTAGCTCCATTTAGCATTAAACATTATGTAAAATGTATTACTACTGAGATGACAAGAACAATAATGTAGCTGAAGACGGTGAATAGTGAATATCACACTACGAGGACATTTTTTGTTAAGTATAATATACTTTGTACAGTAATGTTTCGATTTATTCAGCTATATTCACGGGTTTCATACAGCATAGAAATTTTGATCAAACAAAAAAATATTTCAGAAAAAAGTTTTAACAAAAGTTCATGAATTCCTGACTCATGAGTGTAGTGTATTTTTACAAAACCGAACATTTTTTGATCATTTTATAATATTATTCAGTAAAATATGTTATTGCACTTCAAAATATAGTACATCTCTTGCTTTCACTTTTCACTGTCTCACCGTTATTGTCTAATTCTTCATCATGATATCAGGATCATAGAGGTAATAAGAAAACAATTATTAAGTTAAATTATTAAATTAATTAAAGTTAATTAAAGTATTAAGTTTTCTTATTACCTCTATGATCAGGATACTTGTTGGGTGTAACGGATGTTTTTGTATATAGTACATCGGTTCGGATTGTATATTTTCTCCCAAATTTCAAGAGTGAGCCCTCGTGCAGAAGTTGATGTTCAAAGACGAGGATCATTCCTGTTTTAGGTACAACTGCAACTTTCGGTTTATCTGTCTGAGATTTTTTATTTTTTTCTGGAATATCACACAGGAAAGTCGTTTCACCTCCATCAAACCCTTCGTTCAAATACATTTGAAGTGTAATGAGAGTTTCAGCTGAGTCATCAGGTCTTGTGTAAACTCCATCATAATGTTCCTTAAATAGATCTCCAGGGTCATATCGAAGAAATCTCAGTCGCTCATTTATCTCCACGAGCTCTTTTCCCTTAAAATTTGATGGGAGATGATTCGAGATTCTTTTTATTAGTATGGATACAAATTCTTTGTCATCAATCAAGACTCTTTGACTGTCGCGATAGCCATGAACTCGTATTCCGAGCCCGTTTCCAATGTTGACTAGTGCTGGAGAATAGCCCGTATCTTCAGATAAATTTATCAGTCTTTCACATTCCTCAGTAGTGAATACATTTTCCAGAAGAAAGACCAAAGGCTTCTCCTTTCTTGTAACTGATTTTAAGTCGAGTGGTATTTTTCGGATCCGAGAAGAGTCAAATTTATCACCTGTTGATAATAGAACTGATGAGGGTGCCGTTTGACATGCGGAAGCTAGATCCGGAACGGGTTTTTCCATTGTCACTATATTTTTCAAAACCTAATTTTCTGAATTGAAACTATCAGTATAAAAACGTAGATCAGAAAATCAAATGTAGCTCAAAAGCTTCAGCTACTGCGTCGTCCAACTTCCTATACCTAATAATCTAAAAATAAATACACCAATTCTTGTATTTACTGCAACACAGCTTTTTTCTCTAAAACTTGTAGTTTAATCACAGAGTATTAGTTTTGTATAAACGTGTGTGGTTGTGCCAAGAGGAAAAATAGAAGTAAAATGAGTAAGCGGTCATCGGTGTGCATTTTTATAGCCATAAACAAACGTTCAAGAGAACTACAATGTTACTTTCATGTTCTTTTTAATCTACGTGCATTTGCAAAAGTTGGGTGATGAAACCAGCAGTGCATATTTTACCAATGGTGAAGTATACGTATTTAGATGCTTTGAAATCCTTAGGTAAACACGCAATGAGAAGAACACATGTATGTATACATAATATATTATGTATGGGTATCTGTACGAGTTAAGGAAATAGTCCAGCACGACTATTTTTTAGGAGCCCAAAAACCACCTATAGACTTCTTCCTTAGGGTTCAAAACAATGTGTGGAAAAGACAAAAAAATTCTATCGCCACATGGGTGGGGCTGGGA